>LPNX011054128.1:203150-238292 GCA_001517045.1 Pseudotsuga menziesii
TCTGTTTTTTCGGTTTTGTATTGCATCTAAGGCGCCAAAAGAGACACTCAACTTCTTGAACACACCCAACACTAAATTTTAGGGAATGATCTAGGCCACCTCCACCTCAAGGTTGAATAAGACAATGACTAGTTTCACAGGGAAAACAAGTGACTATAGGTAACGTTGGACGATACATAGAAAGAGACTAGTTCATTTCACCACAACAAAGAGGAAATGAAATTTGAAATTGGCATTATAAAGAATCAATTCCTTCAAGTATCCAAAATTACAAACAAAATATTTGGACACTCTAGAACTTAATCTTGAAGACCCATTGATGGGGATGGAGATAAGTTACAACTGACCATGACACACATTAAAGAACATAAGAAAACAATAGAGGAATCATTAGTAGTAGAGAATTCCAACTTCAAAGCTAAGGCCTCAAAACTAATGACCTCAATTTTCCATGTTACCATACAAATAAATGAAATAAAGGATAAAGTGAAGGTTATGACTATTCACAACAAGAAAATTCATGTTATTACTCAATCTTGAATGCCAATTGTAAGACAATAAGAAAATCCATTTTTTATCCATGCCATTTCATTCTATAATTCCTTATTTGTTTAGCCATGTCGTTTCATTCTACAATTCCTTATTTGTTTAGCCATGCCATTTCATTCTATAATACCTTGACCAAAATAATAAGAAAATGAAAAAAAAATAGGTCCATATCCATTGAAGAATCGCACACAATGTACTCCATTAGTTCTAAACAATCCAAGCAATACTATTCCAACATTTCTAAACAATCTAGGATATCCTATTTGTTTATCCACGCCATTTCATTCTATAATTCCTTGACCAAATTAATAAGAAAAAAAAAATAGGTCCATATCCTTTGATCTTTAAGCTACTTGTGAAAAACTATACTTGCCTTTAAAATTTAAGACTTAAATTTTATGTACATCCTTTAGCTTAATACTAGGTTATATTAATTGTGAGGATGTCATCTTAGTCAATCCATTGAAGGTTGTAGTTAATTGATAACTTGGAAGCCATAATGAATATTTATACATTATGATTAAATCTTAGACACATAGGTTACTACAAGAGGTTAATCTAAGGATGCACTACAATAAATACAAATACACCTAGAATGAAGAGTGTCAAGACAATTTAATCTCAAAGGAAAAATAGAGATCTCCCTAGTAATTGTCTTTTTGAATTGGGAATTATAATTTTTTGTGCATGTATATCCTTCATGCATTAATCCAGGTGTGATTCTAACATAGTCAAGAAAAGGAAAACTAGACCACTCTGGACATCTATTTTCCATTAGAAATTTATCTAGGGCCAAACAAATCTTCACAACCAATGTGAGAAAAAGATTGGCAATGGTTTACTCCTTGCATAAATTCAAACACTATCTACCTAAAGGGAGATTTAAGTTCTTCATGGACCATTCAAAACTAAATGATTTGGTGAAAACCTTTTCGACGGTCACATAGGAAAATATATTTTTTCTATTCTAGGAGTATCGTTTTGAAGTGATTGTGAAGTTAGGAAGAAACAATGTGGGCACACATTTTTTTTCAAGGATAGACATATGAGAATAAATAAGATCACTAAATAATAACTACCATATGTAGATTTATTCCACGTATAAGTTGTACTAGAATACTTGAGGATATGGCCATATTCCTAACAACCATAATCACACCCTAGGGATAAACAAAATCACAAAGAAAGTAATTGGTTGTTAGGGATGTAGATTATTAATTGATCATAGAGAAGATATATGATTTGGTTATTAATGGGGTCGTCAAGCACTATAAAATGGGTCATAAACATCTTGGTATATTATGGGAGCTCTATGATGGGGTGGTCGATAGCCAATACTAAGGAATATAATCAACTCAAAAGGTGTTACAAGTAGGAGTATGGTGTCTTGTAATATTCAAGGATGCAAAGGACTAGATGCCATATATTGTGATGTATGCCCAATATTTGGTTGACCTTCCAAACAAGATGAAATTCCCATAAACACTATCATTACATTTCATCCCTTTGAGAAACGGGTAGTGGAATTCATGAGGCAATCCCATTGCCAAGAATTCGAGTGCACACTACATAATCACAGTTGCTTATTACCTTGCTCGATGGGATGAAGCAACACCAACATGATCCATCTCTTAATAACAACAAAGGAATACTATATGATGTAGGCCACCACCACATCAAGGTTGAGTAAGACGACAACTAGCTCCATAAGAAAAACAATTGACTATAGGTGAGGTTGGATGACACATAGTAGGAGAATAATGCGTTGCACCACAACAAAGAGGAAATGAATTATGAGATTGGCATTGTAAAGGTATCCAACATTACAAACAACATATGTGGATACTTTGGAACTTGAGCTTGAAGATCCATTACTAGAGAAGGAAGATGAGTTACAGCTAGCTATAACACATTAAAGAACATAAGAAACCAATAGAGCAATCAATGGTGGTAGAGATTCAAAATAAGAAAACATAAACAAATAAAAAGTAACCCGATATTAACATATTTTCCAATTAAAACACTCAATCAATATCTCATAAATACTTCCAAAATCTCATTCATCATTTTTTACATACACAACTTCCCAATAAATAATTTTAAAACAAAAAAGAAACACAAAATATTTAATATTTTAATCTTACAGCTAACATTTCTAAGTAATTTTAGCAATCCAATTTTTGTTTGTTTGTTATCCAATCATTTCATTCTATAATTCCTTAACTAAACTAACAATAAAAATAAATCCATATTTTTTATACCCAACATTTCCAAGCAAGCAATCAAAGCTACTAATAACACAAACACAACACTAATACCAAACAATAATTATCCTATTTTGTATCGATGCCATTTAATTCTATATAACACCTTAACCAAAATAAATAACAGACTGAGTCCACATTTCTTTGATCTTTATGCTACTCCTGATACAATAACAAACTAAATATCCGCTCTTAGACACACCAAACCTGATTTCTCTCAGAATCCGAAAGATGGAGGAGACTTAGTCGGCCTCCTGCATCTTGCTTTCTTTAACATCTCGTCAGTCTGAGTCTGAGTCTCCTCTTTTGCGGCGGACATCGGCTTCTTCCCCTCGTACTCCTTAAGCTTCCCTATGGCGTCCTTGTCAATGGCCTCCACCATGTACAGGACTTCATACCCTTTCGTTTTCAGTCTTTCCAACAACGGAGAATTCTCCACTGCCTGCTTGTTCTCGCCACTGATGTAATACATGTCCTCCTGTCCCTCTTTCATCCTGCTCACATAATCCTTCAGGCTCGTCATCTCATCTCCGCTCTTTGACGAATGATATCTCAGCAAATCCGCGAGCTTATCCCTGTTCTTGCTGCGTTCGCACTGCATCCCCAATTTTAAGTTGTTCGAAAAAGCCTTGTAGAACTTGGCATACTCCTCTTTGTTCTTGGCGATCTCGTTGAACATCTCGATACATTTCTTCACTAAATTCTTCCTCATAACCTTCAGAATCTTGTTTTGCTGCAGCATCTCCCGAGAGATGTTGAGGGGCAGATCATCAGAATCCATCACTCCTTTGACAAAGCCCAGGTATTCAGGAATGATCTCCTCGCAGTTATCCATTATGAACACCCTTCTCACATACAACTTTACCCTTCTCGCATACAACTTTATGTTGTTCAGCTTCTTCTTGGTGTCCAAGAGATCGAACGGAGCCCTTTTGGGCACAAAGAGAATAGCCTTGAACTCCAACTGACCCTCCACAGAGAAATGCTTCACGGCCAAGTGGTCCTCCCAGTCATTGGTGAGGCCCTTGTAGAAGGACGCATATTCTTCTTTTCAAATCTCCTCCGGCTTCCTCATCCAAATGGGCTTCTGCTTGTTCAGCAGACTCCATTCATGTGACACTTCCTGCACCTTCTTTTTCTCCTTCTCCTTCTCCTTGACTTCCTCCACTTCCTTATCTTCCTTCTTTTGCTCACCCTCGTCTAGTTCGTCGTAGCTCAACTCCTTCTCTGTAGTCTTCTCAGTCCATAAATAGACGGGGTAGCTGATGAAGTCAGAATGCTTCTTGATCAGATCCTTCACCCGCCTCTCCTCTAAGTACTCCAGCTGCAACCCCAAACCGAATTCACAAAAAAATTAACGCTCCATTCCATTCCATTCAATTCAATAAGAATCTTAGGGACCCGTAATGAATCAATTATCAAACAGATGAAAGAAATTAGAAGATAAGATACCTGGTATTCAGACAAACAAATATATGAAAGAAATTAGAAGATACCTGGTCTTCCTTTAGAAACAGAATAATTTTAGTTCCCCTTCCGAGGGGATCTCCGTCGACATCTCTGGTAACAGTAAACGATCCCCCCGCCTGAGATTCCCAAATGTATTGCTCGTCGTCATTGTGCTTGCTGGTGACGATCACTTTCTCTGCCACAAGGTAGGCTGAGTAAAAACCCACAAAGAACTGACCGATCATGCTCACATCCGCCCCGGCCCCGGCATGGAAAGCTTGCATGAGCGCTTTGGTCGCCGACCTCGCAATTGCTCCCAAATTGTTCACCAAATCTATGGATTGCAATGCATTGCATGTCAGAAAATTTCAAACAGATTAGATGTCAAGATTGTTTAAATCGAATTATATCAGATTACTAGTGTACTCACCGGCTTTGGTCATGCCTATTCCGCTATCAATAATGGTGAAGCACTTGTTAGCCTTGTCGGGAACAATCCGAATGAAGAGCTCCGGCTGAGCATCCAGTTTTCTCTTATCTGTCAGCCCTTCCAATCTAATTTTGTCCAGCGCCTGCATCCAATTCCACAAACAACAACCAGTACTTATAAGTATAACGCTAATGCCTAGGCTTCAATCCCCACCTAATTCTCTCAGAAAATTACCCACTCTTTCGATAGAAACGGCGGGGATAAGGATGGGAAGGGGAAATCAAATCTTGATAAATCTTGATTTTCTTACTTACATATGATGAATTGCTGATTAGCTCCGGCAGGAAAATGTCCTTGTTGCTGTAGAAAGTGTTGATGATGAGGCTGAGCAACTGATTAATTTCAGCCATATTGACGTCCGCTACCGCCATTGGAACCGGAATTGCAATGAATTAGCAGAATAGAATAGGGTACCAGACACTTAATGAAGAATTTAAGATGCCTCACAACCCAGAGCAAGATTTTCAAGAATTTAAGATCCCTCCTCACTACCCAGAGCAAGAATTTGAAATCCCTCGGAACCCAGAGAACCCAAAGCAGAGACGGAAATCCGAAAAAGATATATCAGAAACTCAACCAATATCGAAGCTTTACAAAGGCGTATTCCTGAAAATCGTTGCAAAGCCCAACAATCTTACAAAGCCCAGCAGTCTTATAAGAGCCCAGCGCTTCTCCACACTTCTTTCCTCTTTATTTATAGAATTCGAAACTTCAAATACCCGCTCTCATATAACAGTTCATCGTTACTATTTTAAATATAAATATGGGAGCAGTCTAACCAGGGGACGATTTTGACTTTCATGTTTAGCTGGTTTATTTAATTTACAAAATTTGTATGTTTAGCTGGTTTATTTAATTTACAAAATTTGTAATTTCTGTGTTGGGCTATTTTAAAGGCAGAAATAAATTCAGGTGACACTAAAACCTTCAATACCCATACTTGGTGGGCATTTTGATTTTCATGTCTAGAATTTGGTAAATTTAATCCACAAAATTTGTAATTTATGTTGTTTGTTGGACTATTTTAAAGGTAACCCCCAATACCCACACTTGTGGGTGTTTTGAAAATTCCATTAAAATGTCTTTTTACCTTGTAAATAAATAATAATTATTATTATTTTATTATTATAAAGTTTGAATTACTTACTTTTATTTATCCCTCAAATATGAAGTACTATACACATGTAGTATAAATTTATATAATATTTCTTATAAGACTGCTGATTGTGTAACACCTCGACTCCGTTGCATTAATGTATATGATGTAAATATTATATCGAATCATGATAAGGAGCTCAAGGCCAAGGCCGTGTCATTGATTAATGTTTGGTATATAGGCGATCATGGATGATGCCTATAGTTTCTATGCTAAGTCAAGCACGTTTATAAACATCATGTAAATATGCAAATTAATGAAAAAATGACAAGGAGCTCAAGGCCAAGGCCGTGTCATTGATTAATGTTTGGTATATAGGCGATCATGGATGATGCCTATGGTTTCTATGCTAAGTCAAGCATGTTTGTAAACATCATGTAAATATGCAAATTAATGAAAAACCCACAGCCAGCTATGTCAAAATAATGAGATGGGGGCATGATTTTCCTAAGGATAAGGGGGTGGGAATGTTAACCTTGAGCCAGTTTGGGGAAAAGCCATGTATCATGGGGAGAACCCATCAGAACTGTCAACTACCCTCTTTCTTGTCTTCTCTTTCCAACCATTTATTCTGCTAGAAGGTGTTTGAGGTAGTTATTGTTTGGAAGGGGAAGAGTATGGGAAAATTCGAATTGGGCAAAGCACCCAGTTTTGGAATGCCGTGTTTTGCTTGCATGGACAAGAAAACACCAGGACTGTATGCCAGTTTTGACCCACGCATTCATGTTTTGAGAGCTGCGGGATGTTTTGGTTCATTCATCATCATTCACCACCATCTTCGTTTCCTAGGGGAGTGACATTGTGGTAGCAGCGGAGCTCTTCTGTGTGTATCCTTTGTGTTCTGCAAGTGTTTTTCCCTTGGAAAGACTGTGATTGTTGTGTTGCAACGTTGTCTTAAACTACAGAGTGTATGAGACCTTGTTACCCATGTTCCAGAGTAAAGCCGGTGTTGTGGAGTCTCCCTGTGGTTGTTGTGTTGTGTGCCCTGGTTCGGGTCTGAGCTATGTACAAGACTTAAGAACGGGAGAGACATAGAACGTGCTTGATAAACCTAGTGTGGAACCTCACGATAAGATAAGAGTGGCTGGGAAACCTGCTATGCACATCCTGAAGAGCACTGGAAGGAAAGATGTAGTCCGAGGGACTGTGGAGCAAAGAAGGGGACACTTCCTTGAGTTGGGTGTGTAGACAGTGGGGAAGCTAGGCCTAGAGCAAGAATTTGAGCAAAAGAGCACGATCTCTTCTCAACACTTCTTTCCTCTCTATTTATAGAATTTGAAACTTCAAAATACTCGCTCATGAGTTCATATAACAGTTCATTGTAACTATTTTAAATAGAAATATAGGAGCCTTCTAACTAGGGGACGATTTTGACTTTCTGAATTTCATGTTCAGCTAGAATTTGGTGCATTTAATCCACAAAATTTGTAATTTATGTTGTTTGTTGGATGATTTTAAAGGTATAAATAAAATCACGTGACACAAAAACCACTAATACCCAAACTTGGTGGGCGTTTTGAAAATTCCATGAAAATTCATGGCCAAAAAGCATGCTCTGGCCTTATAAATCAATTATTATTATTATTATTTTATTATAAAGTTTGAATTGCTTACTTTTATTTATCCCTCAAATAATAAGTACTATTTACATGATGATTGTTACCCGACCCACCTTGTTTCAATTCTTGTAAGTGACATGTTTTCCCTTATTGATCCCCTTTGTACAACTTCGTGAGATGAGTTGAGTTAGATGAGATTTATAAGAACATAAACATTTTTCTTTTCTAAGCTAGATAAAGTTTATTTGGATTCAAAGAAATTGTAGGCACCAAAAGTTGTTTTTTCTGCCAAAAGGGTAACCAAACCAACAATAAAATAACATATTGTCATTGTTAAACAACTTGATCTTAATGTACAGGGAAACCATAAACCTTATACTAGGATGAAACCTATGATAACTAAAAATTACTATATAAGGATTAGTAATAGGAAAAACAAAAACGAGACTTTTAATAGTGACAAAACTAGATAATAGTGTCATCATTAGAAATTGAAATTATGGGCACCCCTTGTCCATGGACATGCTTCTAACCTTTTGTAGAAAATTTTAGGCACCTAGTAATTTTGAGGAGAATATTGAGGGAGTAAGCTATCGACCCGATGATTTGCATTGGGGCCCACCCAACGTTGTTGAGTGCATAGCTTACTCCGTTACACTCCGTGAGACAGAGACTTACTGACAACTTATTCTTCTCCGACGTTTGTCTCCTCTCCAGACCGCTCGGTTGCTGATCTCGTCCCATTGTGCAACATTTGTGGGTCCACTCTATCGTCCATGTCAGTTGGGCTGCCAGAACCCAATTGATCACGATCCATGCAGTTAATGCATGGTTGTCTACTGGACCATGCGTTTGAACGTAACACACCTCCCCTCCCTTGCTTACTAATTGCACTCCACAACACTAGTTCAGACAATCCACAAGTTCGGGATTCAGCAGTGGGTGATCTCCTTCATCCTTGATCATATTGACATCAATCCACTGGTTTTTCCACTTTCATACACTTGGAAATTTCTTTGCATATTAAATTGATTTTACAATTACTGCATAGTGTATGTTCCATAGCTCCTTGATTAAGTTGATCAAGCTAGAACCGTGGAAACACTATTATATGCGAGTAAAATCCCGATTGATCGGGTTACAAAGTAAAAACAAGCATCCCACAATTTTAGATTTAGGCACAGAGAGATACGCTCAGTACCAGTGCTGGAAGGGAGCCCATAAACCATGCTGAATTCCCTTATGCTACCCATGTTTCCATCTCTATTCAGAGAGAAGCTACGAATAAAATGGTTGAAACAAAATGAGAAGTCGTTGGTGTTCAAACATATGGTGTTTCCATTGGTTAGGGTCTTAATTGAAAGCATTGAGAGTATGTAAGAGGAATGAACGTGGAAGAATCATAAGAGATATCTCAGGTATGTGACTGCGAAGCCCCTCCGTCTTTGGGAAACAATAAGTCATATGGAAAATACAACAAATCATCGATTCCTACACTCACTATGAAAACCGCTTCGTGCAGAATTCTGTTAGCATTTTCATCCCCTGAAACCTTGCTCAACTTATATTTGAATCCTTACTCAACGTATGTCTATATTCCTTGAAATACTGCAGATCTTTCCAGATGGGTGTTACAAACTTTAAATAAAGTACTCCATTTCTTTCCAGATGGGTATTACAAACTTTAAAATAATAACACTCAGATACTTCAATAGGTGCATAATGCATTATGCTGTAAGGTCCTATAGAATATTAAAAATTTGAGACATAAGGCAGATACTACAATAAAAACTTACAATGCCTTGGATCTCATGTTATCATATCCAGTGCCTCCAGAGGCGAAACTAACGCCGATGAGCAGGTCTTGGTGGGTGAGCCCTGGATCCAGATATGATGATATCTCTGTATTTGATCCCATGTAGTCTCCTAAAACATTAATAATAATAAAGGTAGTTTTGTATGTTCTAGTGCCAATGCCATGATCCGCTAATGAATTAAATTTAGCACGTATTTGTAATTTATCCCATGTAGTCTCCGAAAACATTAATAATAATAAAAGTAGCTTTGTATATTCTAGTGCCAATTCCATGATCCACTAATCGATTGAATTTAGTAAGATCGTCCGAGAAGAGTCCAAATCAAATGATAAGTACGGAAATTTTAAACGTTCAAGGGAGTTTTAGTTTGCATTGTAAGAAGCTAACTTAGCTAATATTTTTTTTAAGGTTTTGGATTGTAAGATGCTAAAATTGAGGGTAGGAAAAGTTTCAGTCAGGGCAGATAGTGTTTCAATTATGGAACAGAAGCTGAGAAAGGAACTGAAGCTGAGAAAGAGAGCCTTGGTTTTTCCTAGGGTAATATTTAGTATGAATTGAATTATTAAATTGGATAGATGAACATATCAATTTTTTTAAAGGTAAAAAACTAGATCATAATTTAGTTTTCAATCAACAGTGAAGAAAATTGTTACTCATTGTTATTCAAAGAAGAACCACACCACTTGACATAATATGCAGCGAAGAAAATTGTTATTGACTGACATTCAAGGAAAAACCACACTGAGATCTTTAAAACTTTCTACATATACTTCCATAAAATACATTTTTGGTTGCAACATGCACTTAACCTGTTGTTGTAAATTCCACTTCAAAGTTTGAGCCACAAAAACAAGAAGCGACGTGGAGATCAAGATCTAGAAAAATAGTCAAACCTCCAACTTGTATTAAAAAGTGAAAAATTGATTCTTTGCGAGAGATCTTACTCTTGATTCCAAACAAATGTGCTTGAATGAAGGGAGCATTATCATAGGATGTATGACTACTTTCTTCTTTATCTTGAAAGTATAAACATATTCCCTCTTCAATGCATTTAACTTATAATACCGTGAATCATTTAATAAAAAAACATGTAATACAATGACACCATGAACAAAAGTTCTATCTCCCTCTAGGAGTAGGTTCAAATATGTAACTTGATTGATTGTCAGGTCTAGTAGTGCATGCAGGAGATGTGACATTTTAACAATCTCCCTCAATGACAATCAAAGCAGGAGTGGTTATACCTGCTGAGATCCATCTTAACTCCAGATCTATCAAGCACTGAGAGGGATAAAATCCCTTGAGATGTAAAACTTTTCCTCAGGTTTTGCATTCTAAAAAAAATCCACCACAAGAGATTTGATCCCTCTCAGCGCTTGACATATCCGGATTTGAAATGGATCTTATATCTATGCCAATTTCCTATAGATATCAATATCTGAGTCGTGACTTTTCAAAAGATCTGGAATATTTGTATCCATATCTTGATCCACTTCCATGAAACTTAGTTAATTGAAAATTGCAAATTGCAGTTGAGTTTGAGTTTGAAATTGCATATGGAACAATCACAAAAACCAAAAATAGTTGATGAGACCATCTAATCCCGCTTGTATCAATTTCCATCATTTCATCAAGGCTAAGTGTGGCAACATATTCTACAATTCCATAATGGTTATGGCTCATCTGTTATTTTGATTGAATCCCAAGTAGATGATCTAGTTGTGCACCTTATTATTTCATCAATGGTATTTTAACTCTTCATGGTTCACTCATCATGGATAGTTTTTGAGGCTTTTGATTAGTTTTTTGCATGCTCTATTTAAGTCTCATGTCTTATTTACCTTTGAACAAATCCCTCTTTAAGTCATCTCCATGCATCTTGCTTCTCTACTGCCATATATTTGTATCGACAGTCTACATGTAACAAACAGTATTCCAGATTCCACTTTCTTAGAATAAAAAATCAATTTGCAACATTTCTTGTATATAAAGTGCACTGCTGTAGGTTTATCTATTTTCCACAAAGATACAAATCCCATATGCGTCTTTTCTTTGCACATAGGAGGGATTCTTCCAAGTTTACTAGAAGGATCAGTGCAAATAGGTTGTGCATGCATCAAATTCTCAAAATTTTAGGAATTTTTTTTGTCAGTTTAGGGATTGTACTTACATACCTCATTCAAGAAATGGATACTTAGTGGATATAAAAGAAGGCTTGATTGCATATTTGGTGCAGGGAGGACTGGCTTTAGAACATTAAGTAACTTATCACATGAATATCGGGTGAAAAACAAAGGATGTTTGTGCAACTGCATGTGTAAAAACATCCTTTGTTTTGCAACTGATTCCATCTTGCAACTGCATTTGAATTTTGTACACTACTAATCAAATTTATAAGCAGAGTATACAAGGGTGGGTCAGTTTTTTATCCCAAAACACATTCTCATTCCCTTCTTGACACTGTAGGGTGGGTCATATTTTGTATCCACAAGTTTATTCATTGCCATCTTGATTCCGCATCAATGCACTGCTATTATAATTTATATGCATAATAGAGGGGAGTGTTTTGATGGTTTTGATCTCCCATAACCTCTAGGCCCATTTAATGTGTTTGTCCCATTTTGATTTTCGTTTCTGGTACCTTAGTTGAAAAACCAAAAACTCAAGATATTGAAATCTTTCTAGAAATTACCTTGATGTTTCCTACTCTTGAGGTGAATTCATTAACCCAAAAATGATGATGGGTTTTCAGGAACTTGAGATTTAGGGTTTCTGTAATGAACTTGAATATAAACATGTTGTAATATTCCACTGTTAGTGGCTTAGAATTTTCTATCTGGGCTACATCATCTTATTCAACTTCTTAATGTCGGATGTTTTTTCATGCATGTTTCCTCCACTTCCACTAACCAATGAATTTTCTCATCTGTGACATCCTCATCATGTCTTGCAATTGCCTCCACCCAAAAGTATTCATGCAATCCTGCACTCTTGAGCATAAACCTTTTATTGTCAACATGGGTTATATTCTTCTACACTGTTGTTTTGCTATGGAGAATATGCTCATGTATAATTGACATGAATAACCACATTGTCTTACTTTCCTTCGATAAAAATAACAACAGGGTAAACTAAAAATGTTTCTTAGAATACTTTTTAGAAGATACTGTCTGGGATCAATGCTCTGTTTTTCTTGGTAATTGTGGAAATACAATATTCCTATACTTTATTGTATGCTCTCTTTTTAATGTATGATTTTCTAATCAATATTTGTTGTTTTCGATTTTAATAGGACTTTGGAACCATTATCAGTGAAGAAATATAAACTTGATCATAAGTGGACATTATGCATAGAAGTGTTTCGTTTCCCCAACATTGGTCAAGCAATGATTAGATACATTATTTACAATAATGCATTGAATCACACTCTTGAAATAAAGAAATATGTTTGTGGTACAACCACAAATAACGAGGTGTATTATATTTCTCTTATTGAAGGATTAAAAGAGGAAAAAACATGTGACGCCAATTATATTTCAGTTTACACCAATTCACAATTGATATGTAACCAAATGCAAGGCATCTATCAAGCTCTATTAGCTCCCGCAGGAAAATTTCCTTGTTGCTATAGAAAGTGTGATGATGAGGCTGAGAAATTGATTAATTTCAGCCATGTTAATGTCCGCTACCGCCATTGGAACCGGAATTGCAATGAATTAGCAAAATAGAATAGGGTACCAGACAAGTAATCAAGAATTTAAAATGTCGAGCAAGATTTTCAAGAATTTAAGATCCCTCCTCACTACCCAGAGCAAGAATTTGAAATCCCTCAAAACCCAGAGAACCCAAAGCAGAGACGGAAATCCAAAAAAGATATATCAGAAACTCGAGCAATCTCGAAGCTTTACAAAAGCGTACTCCTGAAAATCGTTGCAAAGCCCAACAATCTTACAAAAGCCCAGCAGTCTTATAAGAGCCTAGTAGAGCAAAAAAGCAATAGAGCATGAGTGCTTCTCGACACTTCTTTCCTCTCTATTTATAGAATTTGAAACTTCAAAATACCCGCTCTCATATAACAGTTCAACGTTACTATTTTAAATATAAATATGGGAGCAGTCTAACTAGGGGATGATTTTGACTTTCATGTTCAGCTGGTTAATTTAATAAATAAAATTTGTAATTGGTGTTGTTTGTTGGACGATTTAAAAGTAGAAATAAAATCGAGTGACACTAAAACCCCCAATACCCATACCTGGTGGGCATTTTGACTTTAATGTTCAGTTGGAATTTGCTGAATTTAATCCACAAAATTTGTAATTTATGTTGTTTGTTGGACAATTTTAAAGGTAACCCCAAATACCCACACTTGGTGGGTGTTTTGAAAATTCCGTGAAAATGTGCTTTTACCTTATAAATAAATTATTATTATTATTGTTTTATTATTATAAAGTTTGAATTACTTACTTTTATTTATCCCTCAAATAGTAAGTACTATATACATGTAGTGATATTTATATAAATTTATATAATATTTCTTATAAGACTACTGATTGAGTAACACCTCGACCCCGTTGCATTAATGTACATGATGTAAATATTATATCGAATCATGACAAGGAGCTCAAGACCAAGGCCCTATCATTGATTAATGTTTGGTATATAGGCGATCATGGTTGATGCCTATGGTTTCTCTGCTAAGTCAAGCATGTTTGTAAACATCATGTAAATATGCAAATTAATGAAAAACCCACAGCCAGCTATGTCAATGCAACGGATAATGAGATGGGGCATGATTTTCCTAAGGATAAGGGGGTGGGAATGTTAACCTTGAGCCAGTTTGGGGAAAATCCATATGTCATGGGGAGAACCCATCAGAACTGTCAACTACCCTCTTTCTTGTCTTCTCTTCCCAACCATTTATTCTGCCAGAAGGTGGTTGAGGTAGTTATTGCNGGTCAGAGCACCCAATTTTGGAATGTCGTGTTTTGCTTGCATGGAAAAGAAAACACCAGGACCGTATGCCAGTTTTGACCCACACATTCATGTTTTGGATTTACTCTCACGTTTTGAGAGCTGCGGGACGTTCTGGTTCATTCATCATCATTCACCACCATCTTCATTTCCCAGGGGAGTGACATTGTGGTAGCATGGAGCTCTTCCATGTGTATCCTTCGTGTTCTGTGAGTGTTTTTCCCTTGGAAAGACTATGATTGCTGTGTTGCAACGTTGTCTTAAACTATAGAGTGTATGAGACCCTATTACCCGTGTTCCAGAGTAAAGCCGGTGTTGTGGAGTCTCCTTGTGGTTTTTATGCTGTGCACCCTGGTTCAAGTCTAAGCTATGTACAAGACTTAGGAATGGGAGAGACGTAGAACATGCTTGATAAACCTAGTTTGGAACCTCATGATAAGATAAGAGTGGATGCTAAACCTGCTATGCACATCCTGAAGAGTATTGGAAGGGAAGGTGTAGTCCAAGGGACTGTGGAGCAGAGAAGGGGACACTTCCTTGTGTTGGGATTGTAGACAGTGGGGAAGCCAGGCCAAATAGGTCTTGTGAAGGTGTTCTTAGCTTTATAGATGAGCTCACTAGCTTAGCAGGTCTTCCTGCCCATTACCTTGGGATCCTGATAAACCCAACTGGAAAGATGGCTTGGTTGGAAGCCTGATAAACCCATCTATTGGCTTGGTTGTGTCTTGTTGTGTTTTCCCTTGTGAGTAACCTTTGGATGGACAGTCTGATAAACCCAACTGCGAATGCTGACTTGCCTAGGTAGCCTAATAAACCCAACAGTGAGATGGATTGATTGTGTACAGTCTCATAAACCCATTTGTTGGCTTGACTGGTCCTTAAAGGTGAATGTTAGCTTGACTGTGTTCGGTCTGTGATACCCAACTGTGAGATGGCTTGGCTGAGTGGCATGTGAAACCCATATGTTGGATTGTTTTACCTTACAGCCTAACAAACCCAACTGTGTTGGCTTGGTTGAGTGTTATTGCACCTTGGCTATGTATGGGTCTGCTAGTGCTCCCTTATTCCTTGAGGAAATCATACCCAACTCGGGGGTGTCAGTGTCGCTGAGAGATTGACGAGTGCAATGGCCTATGGTTGGGTGGAATGTTGCAGTGACATAGTTGGTTGCGGGACAAGTGATGTTCAAGATAAGTGTTCTTGTCTATGTTATTCTCTGCAATTGTATTTCTTATATTGTAAATTGCTTGATGGAATGTGATGAACATGTTGCTGTGTTGAATTGATGCATTGTTCCTTTGAATAATTGCAATTATAGGCATCTATGTATGTTTTCCTTCAATGCATTTTGAACTAAGTTGCAGGGTAGATTGGCCAAATCTCTAATGGCAAGAATGATCAAATCAATCCAAGACTTTTGTTAAAAAGTTGAGTTTCCTGCTAGAAATCTTCCTTTCTGCAGTGTGCTGGATGTGGGATATGGGATGCCGGTTCACAGATCGTGGTTTCCAAAATTGTTCCTTTTGCAACTTCCCTTCTGCAACTTGTGGGATGCAGGATGTGGGATTTCTTTTTGGAGAATTACAGCTTTCCGCAGTTTTCATTCTGTAACGGTCCTTTCTGATGCGGGATGCGGGATACGGAATCGAGGTGTCGCGATTTCCACAATTTCCAATCCCGCAATTCAATTTTCCACAATGTCGATCTTCACGAAATGGTTTTATGCCATTGATCTGTTCCCAATGTGGAATGCGGGGTGGGGGTTGTGGGAAGTGAGATTGCAATTTTCATAACTTCTGACCCCGCAACTCAGGCTTTCCGCACCATTGATTTTTGCGAGTGGATTCTGAACTGTTGATTTGGTTCCAGCGTGTGGGACCATTTGAGATCATTGTTTTTCGTCACGTTTTCTCTTCACTGACCAATATCCTTATAGATATTTCCTTGCAGATCGTCGAACTGATCAATGGAAGATGGGAGGGAGTGTGAGAGTGTTGGAAATGTCGAGAAGTGGTTCGCAACCATGCCCTGTGTTTCGATGAACAGTAAAGGTTCTCGATGAAATTTTAATTCTACATGATAATGGGGTATGGGTACATGATATTGTGGTATCAGAGCTGCGGGTTGCAACATTGGGCCTGGATGAGCTAGAAAGCAGACAAGAGTACCCTTTGATACCAACTTGTAGTACAGTACATTGTGGTATCATAACTATCGGTTACAGCATTGGGCCTAGATAGGTGAGGTGACAGTAAGTAAAATGGTTTTGATTTTGAATTACTGTGTATCTAACAAATGGTGTTGATAACACATTTTGCAGAATCATAGTACATTTTGGAAAAGTGGGTTATTGGCTCATCTATGAGAACCTATGACAGATATGAGGCATGAGATTCCTACAAGCATGTGCAAGATGCTATGGGGGAAAACATTCGAGCTAGAAATGATGATATAGAATCTAATGGAAGGATATTTCAAGAGACGCTGTCGGACATTGCAATTGCTATGAGAAGCCTGATTAAACCTCAAGAAGAGCAGCATCAGCTGAATGATACCATGTTGCAAAGTTTGATAGACATCTAGCAACGGATGAGCTCAGGACGACGTCCAGCAAATCCAAAATGTAGTAAGAGTAGTACCAGAAGAAGGAATATGTCTCCTAGTGAGTCATTTGAATCCAAAGGATCCACTTAGGATTCTAGCTCTTCGTCTCGTGGGAAAAAGAGAAGGATATGTTACAGGAACAACTCACGAGATGAGTTTAAGAAGGCAAGGTGGCATACCTTCAATGGTGAGACAAATAATGGTTAAGAAGCTGAGGCTTACCTTCTTGGCATAAGGAAGTATTTCCAAGTCTAGGACTGTTCAAGAAATATGAAGGCTAGAGTAGCCATCTTCAATTTGATTGGTAGGCATCCATATGGTGGGAGCACTGTAGGAAAGTGAAGAGTATTAATGAAAGGAAAATTGTTTGGAAACAGCTCCAGAAGTACTTCAGGAAGAAATACCTCTATGATAGGTACTATGATGATAAGATTAAATAATTCCATGAGCTAAGATTGGGACAACATACCATGGAAGAGTATGTGAACAGGTTCCTAGAACTGTTGAGATATGTCAGGTATATAAATGATGAGAAGGTGAAAATCCAACGTTTCCTGAGTGGATTGCCTCAGTCTTACAAAGACAGAATTGAGTTTTATGAGCCTAGAACTATGGAAGAAACAATAAGGCAAGCTAAGTATTGCTATGAGCAAAGAAGAGGAAAACCTGACTATCAGAAGACTTGGAAGGAAAATAAGAATGAGAAGTCCCACCAAAGGAAGAAATGTTTTAAACATTCTAACTTCAGAAATCAGCAAAAGCATACATCCCAAGCTGAAAAGCAACCAGCTAGAGTGGACGAAACCTATGATAACTAAAAATTACTATATAATGATTAGTATAATAGGAAAACAAAAATGAGACTTTTAATAGTGACAAAACTAGATAGTAGTGTCATCATTAGAAAATGAAATTATGGGCACCTCTTGTCCATGGACATGCTTCTAACCTTTTGTATAAAATTTCAAGCACCTAGTAATTTTGAGGAGAATATTGAGGGAGTAAGCTATCGACCCAACGATTTTCACTGGGGCCCACCCAACATCATTGAGTAGATAGCTTACTTCGTTACACTCCGTGTGACCGAGACTTACCGACATCTGCTTCTTCTCTGACATTCGCTTCCTCTCCAGACCACCCGGTTGCTGATCCCATCCCATTGTGCAAGATCTGTGGGTCCACTCTGTTGACCATGTCAGTTGGGTTGTCACAACCCAATTGATCACGATCCATGCAGCTAATGCATGGCTGTTTACTCGACCATGCATTTGAACATAGCACACCCTCCCCTCCCCTTCTTACTAATTGCACTCCACCACACCAGTTCGGACAATCCACAAGTTCGGGCTTCAGCAGTGGATGATCTCCTTTAGCCTTGATCAACTTGACATCAATCCACCATTTTTTGTACTTTGATACACTTGGAAATTTCTCTGCATATTAAATTGATTTTACAGTTACTGTATAGTGTATGTTCCATAGCTCCCCGATTAAGTTGATCAATCTAGAACTGTGGAAACACTATTATATGTGAGTAAAATCCCGATTGATCAGGTTACAAAGTAAAAACAAGCATCCCACAATTTTAGATTTAGGCACAGAGAGATACACTCAGTACCAGTACTGTTAGGGAGCCCATAAACCACACTGAATTCCATTATGCTACCCACTTTTCCATCTCTATTCAGAGAGAAGCTACGAATAAAATGGTTGAAACAAAATGAGAAGTTGTTGGTGTTCAAACATATGGTGTTTTCATTGGTTAGGGTCTTAATTGAAAGCATTGAGAGTATGTAAGAGGAATGAACGTCGAAG
The DNA here is from genome assembly GCA_001517045.1 of Pseudotsuga menziesii. Lineage (NCBI taxonomy): Eukaryota > Viridiplantae > Streptophyta > Pinopsida > Pinales > Pinaceae > Pseudotsuga > Pseudotsuga menziesii. The sequence continues at coordinate 221,825 of LPNX011054128.1, forward strand.
AATCGTAAGAGATATCCCAGGTATGTGACTGCGAAGCCCCTCTATCTTTGGGAAACAATAAGTCATGTGGAAAATACTTCAAATCATCGATGCCTACACTCACTATGAAAACCGCTTCGTGCATAATTCTATTGGCGTTTTCATCCCCTGAAACCTTTCTCAACTTATGTTTGAATCCTTACTCAACGTATGTCTGTATTCCTTGAAATACTGTAGATCTTTTCAGATGGGTATTACAGACTTTAAATAAAGTACTCCAGTTCTTTCCATATGGGTATTACAGACTTTAAAAGAACAACAATCAGATACTTTAATAGGCGCATAATGCATTATACTGTAAGTTTCTATAGAATATTAAAAATTTGAGAAATAAGGTAGATACTACAATAAAAACTTATGAATGCCTTGGATCTCCTGTTATCATATCTAGTGCCTCAAGAGGTGAAACTAACGCCGATGAGAAGGTCTTGGTGGGTGATCCCTGGATCTAGATATGCTGATATCTCTGTATTTTATCCCATGTAGTCTCTTAAAACATTACTAATAATAAAGGTAGTTTTGTATGTTCTAGTGCCAATGCCATGATTCGCTAATGAATTAAATTTAGCAGGTCTCTGTAATTTATCCCATGTAGTCTCCTTAAACATTAATAATAATAAAAGTATCTTTGTATATTCTAGTGCTAATTCCATGATCCACTAATTGATTGAATTTAGTAAGCTCGTCCGAGAAGAGTCCAAATCAAATGATAGGTACGGAAATTTTAAATGTTCAAGGGAGTTTTAGTTTGCATTGTAAGAAGCTAAGACTCATGGCATTGTAAGAATCTAAGAAGCTAATATTTTTTTTAAGGTTTTGGATTGTAAGAAGCTAAAACTTGGGGTAGGAAGAGTTTTAGTTAGGGCAGACAGAGTTTCAGTTATGGAACCGAAGCTGAGAAAGGAACTGAAATTGAGAAAGAGAGCCTTGGTTTTCCTAGGGTAATCTTCAGTCTGAATTGAATTATTAAATTGGATATATGAACATATTAATTTTTTTATAGGTAAAAAAATAGATCATAATTTATTTTTCATTTAGTTTTCAATCAACAGTGAAGAAAATTGTTACTCATTGTTATTCAAAGAAGAACCACACCACTTGACATAATATGCAGCAAAGAAAATTGTTATCGACTGACATTCAAGGAAAAACCACAACCAAATCTTTAAAATTGTCTACATATACTTCTATAAAATACATATTTGATTGAAACATGGACTTAACCTATTGTTATAAATTCCACTTCAAAGTTTGAGCCACAAAAACAAGAAGCGGCGTGGAGATCCAGATCCAGATCCAGAAAAATAGTCAAACCTCCAACTTGTATTAAAAAGTGCAAAACTATTTCTTTGTGAGAGATCTTACTCTTGATTCCAAAGAAATGTGTTTGAATGAAGGGAGAATTATCATGGGATGTATGACTGCTTTCTTCTTTATCTTGAAAGTATTAACATATTCCCTCTTCAATGCATTTAACTTATAATACAATGAACCATTTAATAAAAAAACATGTAATACAATGACACCATGAACAAAAGTTCCGTCTCCCTCTAGGAGTAGGTTCAAATCTGTAACTCGGTTGATTATCAGGTCTAGCAATGCATGCATGAGACCCGACATTTTAACAATATCCCTCAATGAAAATCAAGGCAGGAGTGGTTATACCTACTAAGATCCATCTTAAATCCAGACCTATCAAGCACTGAGAGGGATCAAATCCCTTGAGATGTAAAAATTTTCCTCAGGTTTTTCATTCTAAACAAAATTACACCACAAGAGATTTGATCCCTTTCAGTGCTTGACATATCCGGATTTGAAATGGATCTTTTATCTATGCCAATTCCCTATAGATATCAATATTTGAGTCGTGACTTTTCAAAAGATCTGGAAGATTTGTATCCATATCTAGATCCACTTCCATGAAAATTAGTAAATTGAAAATTGCAAATTGCAGTTGAGTTTGAGTTTGAGATTGCATATGGAACAGTGACAAAAACCAAAACCAGTTGATCAAACCATCTAAGCCTGCTTGTATCAGTTGCCATCATTTCATCAAGACTAAGTGTGGAAAACATATTCTACAATTCCATAATGGTTATGGCTCATCTGTTATTTTGATTAAATCCCAAGTATATGATCTAGTTGTGCAACTTATTATTTCATCAATGGTATTTTAACTCTTCACATTTCACTCATCATGGATAGCCTTTGATGCTTTTGATTAGTCATTTGCTGCATGATCTATTTAAGGATCTTGTCTTATTTACCTTTGAAAAAATCCCTCTGTAAGTCATCTCCATGCATCTCGCTTCTCTACTGCCAGATATTTGTATTGATAGTCTACATGTAACACACATTATTCCAGATTCCACTTTCTTAGAGTAAAAAATCAATTTGCAAAGTGCACTGCTGTAGGTTCATCTATTTTCCACAAATATACAAATCCCATATGTGTCTTTTATTTGCACATAGGAGGGATTCTTCAAAGTTTACTAGAAGGATGGGTGCAACTAGGTTGTGCATGCATCAAATTCTCAAAATTTCAGGAATTGTTTTTTGTTAGTTTAGGGATTGTACTTACATACCTAATTCAAGAAATGGATACTTAGTGGATATAAAAGAAGGCTTGATTGCATATTTGGTGCAGGGGGTACTGGATTTAGAACATTAAGTAACTTATCATATGAATATCGGGTGAAAAACAAAGGATGTTTCTGCAACTACATATTTAAAAACAACCTTTGTTTTTCAACTGATTCCATCTTGCAACTGCATTTGAATTGTGTACACTACTAATCAAATTTATAAGCAGAGTATATAAGGGTGGGTCATATTTTTATCCCAAAACACATTCTCATTCCCATCTTGACACTGTAGGGTGGGTCATATTTTGTATCCCTAAGTTTATTCATTGCCATATTGATTCCGCATCAGTGCACTGCTATTAGAATTTATATGGATAATAGAGGGGACTGGTTTGATGGTTTTTATCTCCTAGAACCTCTAGGCCCATTTCTTGTGTTGGTCCCATTTCGATTTTCCTTTCTCGTACCTTATCTAAAAAACCAGAAACTCAAGATATTGAAATCTTTCTGGAAATTACCTTGATGTTTCTTACTCTTGAGGTGAATTCATCAACCCAAAAATGATGATGGGTTTTCAGGAACTTGAGATTTAGGGTTTATGTAATGAACTTGAATATAAACATGTTGTAATATTCCACTGTTAGTGGCTTAGAATTTTCTGCACAGAGTACTTATGATTGAATTGTTTTCTATCTGGGCTACATCGTCTTATTCAACTTCTTAATGTCGTATGTTTTTGCATACATGTTTCCTCCACTTCCACTGACCAATGAATTTTCTCATCTATGACATCCTCATCATGCCTTGCAATTGCCTCCACCCAAAACTAGTTTGGAAATCCTACACACATGAGCATAAACCTTGCATTGTCAATGTGGGTTATATTATTCTACAGTGTTGTTTTTATATGGAGAATATGTTCGTGTGTAATATGTGATGTATCATTGACATGACTAACCACATTATTGCTTGAATTTAAACTTATACATATTGCAAGAAAATTACTATGTGTTGGCAATTAGGATGCACACATGACACATACAATGGTATATAGAGAAAATAAATAAAAGTCAGTTGTTTATTAATGCTGCAGAAATGCATCTCTCACACACAATACATCACGTCTCATTACAATATTTAACATATTTTAGTGGTTAAAGTGGTTTAACCATCTAACCCTTGATTGCAACATCTAACATTACATGGGGTCACTAATTTTTAAAGCAACCATTATATAAATGCTTAGAATTCTTAACTTAGACATTATTGGAGTTCGATTCTTCCAATAGCCCCCTCCTAATCATGACTCGGATTTACCTCCCCATCAATAGAAGCTCTAAATTTTACAAAGAATAAATACAAATCCACTACATAATTTGAAGACCGCATATGGGTATACCACTATCCACCGAGGCACCTGGGTAATCAACAACATTGCTTGCTGGTTCTTTGGGATGGTAACTTGGTTACATGATGTGTCTTGAGCTTCTGTTTATCTACATATTTGGGTCTCTTTGTTGGTGCTATTGCAAAGTGTTGTCTCCCTAATTTCAAAGAAAGAACTCCACTGGGACTCCCTAGACAATCTCTCACTCTATAAGATTTCCCTTACCTTATTTCTTTGAAAGTAGAGTTAGGTTGGATTTACCTTGAGAATCTATGAAATTGAGCATACCAAGATTCATTCCCTTTTCTTGGTGACTTTCCTGAGGCATTAATCAGAACAAGTAGTCTTGTTGACGGGTGTATTTGACGAAGCCCGCAACGGGGGAAACAACCCAGACCAGGATCCTTAGAACAGGCTCCAAGCTGTTTGGGATAGTTGTTCCCGACAGGTTTAAAGGCTCTGTTAGCCTGGGAATGTAAAAGTCTAAAGGTTAAAATTAATGCTACTGATTGATAGGGTTAGACCTCTACTTGTAATTACAAAGATTGATTCAGGTTATATATCACAAGAATGACGAACTGTTAGGTTTAATCTACTTTCAACAGTTAGCACTAAATACATGAATAAAACATAAACGTGGAAAATATTAATATCCTACAAGGATATGTTATATGATATATACACATGTGTAGTAACTACAAGAGAAATAATCTGAATGTAGTTCATAAAAAGATCTGATTTAAATAGACTTTTCAGGCAATATAATCAACAGAAAATAAACAACATATAACCCTAATTACCTACTATCATGATCACGAGCGATAAGAGAATTTAACCATGCAATCGACTCATGCTGATAGAAATACTGCATAGATAACTCTGATAATATTTAAAAGAGTTTAAACATTAACAAAATCATGCAATAATGATTACATCTCACATAAACAACAATATCGATCATCAGTTACACAACATGATACATCAGCATAAATCAATAACATGAAAATTGATAATCATACAAGAATTATATATCTGTAAAATTCTTTAGATAATTTCGACAAACATAAATGAAAATAGAAAAAGAAATCACAAGACTAACATACATCACAAATATGTGCCAGGTATGCAAACTGCAGACATATATTTATAATATCACCAGTTTAATAATGTCGTGGCTGCAGACAGTTAGCTGCCTCAAGTCGCAAACAAATCAACCCAGTCTTGTGGTGCCCTTTCCATCGACTATCGACCTTTCATCAACCCGGAAGCAAAGATCACCGACTTCTATTTGATAATCATCCAAGGAGAGAGCAAAAACCCTAGTAACCTCAGGGTTAGAGTCAGAGAATTTCTCGAAGAATGACATCCACCCTACATCCTTAATCCTCTGTGAGAGCTCAGGGTTCGAATTTAACAGGGTCATCTCGCAGGGTTCAACCCTTACGACAGGAGCCATCACTGGTCGATTACAAATGCGTAACCGCACACAAAATAGGTACCAGAGCTCGGCGAGAGACAAAAAACGAGACCGTGAGCACTTAGAATCAAGGCTAAGCAAAACCAGGTGATGAACAGGATAATCCATGCATAAACACAGGCTATACCTCTGCGGGTTTGGCATGACCAAAGGCATCAGCACTCGGACTGTTAATCAATTGAGGGCACAAACGACGGTCGAAGACTCTAGATGGCTGATATTACCATAGTTTATCCTGACTTAAATGATGGGAGCCTTTTGGGTGTACGCAGACCAGGTGTTCTAATGACAAGGATCCACGACGGAGGATACGTACCAACACTAAAATGCGATGGACAGTTCAAGTACCATTGTCATGATAGCATACTGGTTTCGCAATAAGTGAATCAAGATATAGGCTGTGTCATAAATCAATACAACGATAACCATAATACATGCTCCTTTATCATAGATTCGACCTACCTTTGAAAGGTGGTGAACGATAAAATGTAATCACAAACCATGCACTCGAAATTGAACCTTGAAATATTACCTTATGAAAATCAATCAAAATCAACGATGGTTTACAAACTTAGGATATGGCACATAAGACATATGTCCAGGATTCATCGGAGTTACAAAGATATGACCTTTGATAACCATCACTCGGACTGCGCATGCAAACTATAGTAATGTGACCTTACAAATAACATGATAACGAAATCAATAAAATAAATTTATAATGCTTTGGACAATATACAAGACTAGGATGACAATTAATGATCATAAAGACTCATGCTTTAACTTGCCTAGTACAAATTCATCCAAAACCAAAACTCTAAGGTAGTGATTTCATTATTCCAACGTAACTTGCAAAGGTTATTTAAAATGTGAAATATCAATGAATCAGTAGCCCAAAATTAACCACCCTTTCAGTAGCTGGAGATTGATCGAATTTATCCCTTTAAAATTTAAACATTTCATCAAACAAAATGGGATTTTGTTTGATGAAATAAAAATTTTACAAGGCTGTTGAGTAGGGGCACAACAGATGGCGACTTGCTGGACGAAACCGTTATCTCTGTTCATTTACCTGAAATCATGCACATAGAGAAATTAAATCCTTAATACAAGCCATTATACAATGATCACTATTTTAACATCTCAAACAAATTCAAGTATTTCAAAATTCTAAAATTTACCAGAAAATTACAGATTCAGCGATTTGTTTGATAAAATCAGACCTCAAACAGAAATTAGTCCTCAAAGAGTAAGATAGTAAATGGCTCAGTTTTAAGGATAAAATCTCAATACCACAAGCATGGCCCTGCTGCCAGCAGGAATTCATAGCCTCGACAGGGTTGCTTCTAAACCCTCAGAACGCCAGTATCCTATCTACTAGTTATATATATACAATTCTGGTCGGGAGAAATTGTTACCACTATTTTCTTTTAATTTTATTCCTCATGAAGGCCATGGTTCAGGCTTGGTAACCAGATAATAACCATGTTAGTCACCAGTCTGCATTACAGTAAAATGAACCGGCTTGTGATGAGACCTTTCACCCCTCAGATTTTTCCGTCCAAGGGTCATTGCCCAGGCTTGGTGACCGGAGATGACAATGTTACTGGAAGCAAACCTATGATCCTGAACAGATAAGCTCATGATGAGACTTTCTGTCCTTCATATTTTTGCATATGTTCAAGTCTCTCCTTGTCCAGAAAGTAATTATTATTAATCTCAAATGAGATTATCTTAGCAGATAGGGAGGCGAATCTGATCCTCTTTACGAGAAGGGATGGCGTAAAAGATTTAAATAGATAACTTTACCAAGTACTGTCCCAATCCCGTCGGGCAAATCCTTGCAGAGATTGACATAGTTAATATTAAGATGGTTTGATATTTTTTTGGTAGAATTTAGAACAATGAAAACCATTCTCTGTTCAAGAAGCCAAGACAGAATGACATTTTCCATGATAATAATATCTTTGTGCATAAATTACAGATAATGACAGAACTTAAAATGAGTCATCAGTTCAAGGTTTGATGATTTTACCAAGTTCATAGCACACAAACAAAACAACAAATCAATCAAAAGGACAACGAAATAAAATGCATCAAGCAAACACACCACACACAGGTATATACAGGATGATCCCTTGAGGGGGATCAACAAAAATATCTCTTAATTAGGTGACCATTTACTGGAAGGTTGTCAATGTCACCTTCCAATGTTTGTAACCTGAAAGTACTAGGACCAAGTTTTTCTGTAATAATAAATGGCCCTAGCCATAGGCATTGGAACTTTGGTGTTTTCCTTTATCTTCGTGTTCCTTATCCCATTTCAAGACTAAGTCACCTACTTCCAAATCCTGACTGACCGAATTCCTGAGGTCAAACCAACGCTTCACGGTCTGCTGGTGTTTCTCACATTTTTTCCTAGCCAACTCCCTATCTTCCTCCAGTTTCTGCAAGGTGTTAATTCGATGCTCCATGGAAGAACAAGGTACCTCCTGTACTGACTGGGCAAGCTGTAAGGAGGGTAAGAACAAATGAGGGGGAAAAATGGCTTCTTTACCATACACCAGGAAAAAGGGAGAGTTCCCTATAGCAGCTTTGGGAGTTACCCTGTCAGCCCACAAAGCATTTGACAGAGCAGTATGCCAATTCCTATGATGGTTAGCCACAGTACGTTTCAGAATCTTAATCATATTTTTATTAGAGGATTTTGCTAACCCATTACCCTGAGGGTAATAATTAGCTGAATATTTCAACTTTATACCCCTATCCAATGCATACTCAGTTAATTTTGCAGAGGAAAAATAAGTTGCATTGTCAAATATTAAAGATTCTGGAACACCGAATCTGGTAATAATAAAAGAATCAAGGAAAGATATCACCTGTTCCAAATTGACTACTCTCAAAGGGATGGCTTCAACCCATCTAGTGAAGTAGTATGTGGCTATCAGAATGTATTTATGTTGTAGTGAAGAGGCTGGTGTGATTGGGCCAACAATATCCAAACCCCATTGCTGAAATGGGACTTCGATGATAACCGGCTGGAGGGGTAATGCTGCCTTCTTTAGTCTACCTCCTGCTCTCTGACATTCTTGGCACTTTCTGGCGAAGGAATACGTGTCTTTGAACAACGTGGGCCAGTAGTACCCAGTTTTAAGTATCTTATGAGCAGTAGTTTCTTCGCTGAAATGTCCTCCGACTGGTCCTGCATGTAGTTGAGATAACACATTATCAGCCTCATGTCCTTCTAGACAACGAAGGAGAACTCCTTCGAAATTCTTTCTAAACAAAATATTATCAATAAGCTGATAAGGTGCAGATTTCAATCTTAAAGCTCTCTTATGACGTGGGTCTAAATGTTCAGGGGCGGTTCCATGCAATAAGAAGAACTTAATATCGTCATACCAAAAATCAGGAGGAGTGGAGACCGAAAAAACTTCCCTTTCAAATAAAGAAGGTTCGCTAAAGAAGTGCAGATCAGGATCAGAATTGTCCGCAGACCTAGCTGCTAGCTTGCAAAGTCCTTGACCCCTGAAAATATTTAAAGGTTTTATTTCCAGGTCGTATTCCTAAAGTGCTGTGACCCAATGTGCTCTTTTTTCACCAATATCCTTCTGTACCAAGAGATTTCTAACTGCAGAATATGGTACAATGACTTTGGTGTGGGACTTCAGTAAGTAAGGCTTGAAATGTTTGACAGATTTGAAAACAACGAAAGCTTGCTTGTCTACTTCTGGGTAATTTAATTCTGCACCGTTAAGACCAGAAATCGTAAAAGCGATAGGAGCCTCATTATTTTCCTGGTTATTCTGTGTCAGAACAGCAGCATAAGAAGAATCAGAAGCAAACGTATACAAAATGAAAGGTTTGGAAAAATCTGGGCTAGTTAGAGTGGGAGCTTCGGAAATAGCTTTTAATATGTCATGAAAAGATTGCTTCTCATCAGTGTTCCATTTAAACTTAGCATCCTTTCTTATCATTTTCTGAAGCGGCCGAACAATTTCCGTAAACCCAGGAGTAAATCTAGAAACAAAATTTATCTTTCCAAGAAACGACTGCATGGAATTCTTTGAGTGGGGCATCGAAATATGGGATATGGCACAGGTGCGTTCTGGGTCAATATTGATGCCTTGTTTAGAAACAACAAAACCCAGCAACTTACCTTCTGTTACTGAAAAGATAGACTTCTTAGGATTTAAAGAAATCCCATACTTCCTGCAACGCTCAAAGACTCTCCTGAGATGAGTTAAATGATCAGTTCTATTCTTTGAAAATACGGTAACATCATCAAGATAAACAACGACAAACTTACCAATCAGACCTCTGAAGGCGATGTCCATTGCCCTCTGAAATGTTGCTCCGGCATTTATGAGACCAAATGGCATTTTCCTATACGCATAGGTTCCCCAAGGGGTCCTAAAAGTTGTTTTCAACTGGTCAGATTTGGATACCAACACTTGGTTGTATCCTGAAAAACCATCTAGTAGTGAAAACATTTCGGATCCGGAGACCTGTTGCAAAATTTTCTCCATCGTAGGAACAGGATAATTGTCTTTATCAGAAACCTTATTCAGGTTTCGGAAGTCGACACATAACCTGATGTCACCATTTTTCTTCCTCACGGGTACAAGATTTGCTACCCACTGTGCATGCCGAACAGGGAAAATTATTCTGGTGGAAAGGAGTTTATTTAGCTCCTTCTTGACAGCTGGTTCTAGGCTGGGGTGCATTTTCCTCAATTTTTGTTGAAAAGGCTTAGCCTCCGGTTTCATAGGAATGACATGTTGCATGATATTAGGGTCGAATGTTTTCAGGTCATCATACGTCCATGCAAATATGTCTTTAAACTCTTTGAAGAGTTTAACGAAGGCTGTTTTTTCCTGGGCAGTACATGTACTGCCCAGATTTACACATTGAGGGTTTTGCTCAGTTCCTAGGTTCACAATGTCAGATTGCATGATGGAGCTATTAGTTTTACAATTCCTTGCAGCTTTAAACTTATCCTTTAAGTCATAGAATTTCTCAAGTTTGATTACTGACCTGGGAAGAGCACTAACCTGATTGAGAGATTCTTGAATTGAACAGGGTTTATGGATTACCGCAAAATTGTGTAGATCCTCATCGTGAGTCATCTCATCCAAAATCGCATCCTTGAAAGTATCTTTAAAAGTCAGAAAATCGATCAATTGCTGGTCGTCATTGAAGACTGTCCAATTTGCTACGTTGTCAGGTATAGAAGGTCTGAATAGCAATTCAACCGAGAAAGAATCAGTAAGGATTCCTTCAAATGGAATCAATCTTGAAGCAACATTAGCTAAAAGATCAACTTCCTGATTTAGATAGCGAGGGATGGAACTTATGTTAAATGCTTCAAATGCTAATAGTAAATTCCATACCTTAGCCTGATAATTTCTCAAGTGTCCATCTATACAGTGTATTGTATTACGTACCTGACGAACAATAATCTCAGAATCTCCTAAGACTACCAAGGATTTGGCTCCCAAGTCAATCGCTTTCTTCAGCCCTTGAATGAGGGCTTCGTATTCAGCGATGTTATTGGTGCAATCAAATTCTAATCTGCAAGCAATGAAGTACCTTTTCCCATAAGGATCAATCAGTAAGCATCCTGCACCAGCTCCTTCTTTTGACTTGGAACCGTCAAAGTAAAGAGACCAAAAACCGTCATTGAGATCTAAATGTGGTGCATCTGGGACTGGAATTTCAGCTGGGGCTTGTGAAAAATGGCAAATTTCAGACTGCTGATTTGAATCTGGAATTTCTGAAATTTCAGCTTCCAAGTTCCCAAAAAGTGATTCAGCCATGTAGTTACCCATTATAGTATCAGTGAACAAGACTGGTTCATTTGAGTCATCAATTTCAGTGACGGTATGCTTCATATACCGTTCTCGATCGATTCTGATTTTATTCGGGCGACCCTTATGAGATATCCACAGGTGTGACCAGTCTGTGGCAAAATACCCATCGAGTTTTTGTGACCAATCCCTGCTAAGAAACAAACCATATGCTTCAGGGATGTCAGCCACAATAATATCGATGATAAAGTGCACCTGAGGATTCGAAGCCAACCTTATTAGCACCTGCTTCAATTTACCTATTACCTTTACATTTGAACGATCAAGCTGTACAATACTTGTATCACACGGTTCAGGGACAGCATTAAGTTTTTTACATATAGAGTAAGGCATCACATTCTTGGAGGCCCCTGAGTCTATCATACAGTTATGCACTTTACGATTAAATATTTCAAAGGTAAGTAAAAAGGGTGGAGTTGAAGAATGAGACTTCTTGCCTATGGATGATGCATTAACTGAAGCCTTTTTCGAGTTATCCTTATTAATGGCAGAATTATTTTGATTGGAAGGAGTCTTACCAGATTTACTTGGGCAAACTCCTGGCACCATTTTATCTCGAATCACAGGTATCTTTAAGAGTTCATATAGAGAGATGTTGGCTCTACTTTTCTTTAAGTATTCGATCAAGTCATCTTCTAACTCAATGGAATGTGCAGATTTACTACTTGCAGATTGATCTTTATCTTTGACAGCTGAACTATTATCCTTAACAGTTGTAGCAGGTTCAGTTGGGGGCTGGTCTTTTTTACTTCTGGTGTTGTACTGATGCTAATTTACATTGACAACAACCACATCTTCGTCATCAGTTAATTCTGAGGTGTCCCAGAAATGACTGATGACATGAGGTGGTTTATCGTCATTGCCATCATCTGTTTTTTGGTTATCTTGAGAACTCTGTCCGGAAGACTGAGTTTCATTTTCAGTAGTTGTTTCTAGATCTGAAAATATTGATTTGAGGAAGCTATTGAGTTCCTCAACGCTGTTAGCTTCAGAGGGTGGATTTTGTTTCGTAGCTGAATTTTGAAAAGGTTTTCTGAAAAACTGTTTAGGTGGTTCTTTGTTCGTGGTATTTTCAGAAGTACCCTTTTTTAAATCTATGATCTCATTAGACAGTTTTTTAATGATCCTTTGTAAACTGTCAAGATCTAAGGCATCTTGACCCCTTTTGTCAGAGCTTTTGGCAGGACTGTCAGTCTTCTTCCGAGAAGAAGATGCTGAATCGTTATCTACTCCGGGATTTGCTTTTGTGGCATTCACATCCTTTTTGACTTTAATTCTTCTTCAAAGTTTTCAGTTAGGGTAAGTGTCACGTCCCCGTCCCTCAACCAGCGAAGAGGACGCGACAAACGCATCAAACACAGCCGGGCAAGATGCCCAATGAACATAAACAGAAATCAAATGAAATCAATGCTGGAATTAAGAATACACAGATGCATTTATTTTCATTCATACAGCGGAAGCAAACACACATTCCAGCAATCACATGTTCATCATAATTCCATATACAATTGTTATAATTGCAGAGATAGACTGGCAGCACTTATCTGTTAATGAAGAATTCACCCGCAACCAGCTACGTCGCTGCAACGTTCCACCCAACCATAGGCCAGCTTGCTCATCAATCTCTCAGCAACGCTGCCACCCCCGAGCTGGGCATGATTCCTCCGGAATAAGGGTCAATTGCAGGCTTAGACATAGCCAGGGGGCACAAACAACAAACCAATCATAGCTGGGTTTCACAGGCTGTCAACAACAAGCCAAGCCAGCACAGTCCAAGGGACAACCACTGCATACCAGCAGCCATATCAACCCTTCACAGCTCTGTGAAGAAGGCAAAACAACCAGGGACAGCCCCAAACAATGGATGACCACAGCTTAAACTGGGAAAACGAATTCCTTAGTCATTCTTGGCCCTATCGTGGCCAAAATGACTCTCACTCGAATTTACAATGGCCCCCAAATGTAACAGCAAATACATTCACAACATGGGGAAGACTACAGCCCCGAAATCTACCAGTGAGCATAACTTACAGCAGGGAAAACGACCCAATTAATCTGTGAGATAGCCAAAAACGTGAATGGCCCTTCACAGTCAGTCGTGGATGCAAGAGCATGGCTCTCAGCTTACTATGTGCGCCCCAAACAGAAGAATACCTACGCGTGGGTAAACAATCCGACCCAGCAAGGAAAATAACAGACAATGGAGGCCCTGCGTGAAGAAAAACAGCTCCGTTTTTGCCCATGGATGCACACACAACAGGAAAGACACGATTTTGCAGTTCGTGGGTACTCAGCAACTCGTGGGGAGAGGAAGAAAACCTGCGTGAGTCCAAAAACGCCACAAAAACCCCTGCGTGAGAGCCAACAGACCAAAAATCGTGGTAGAGTGTAAAACTGACCAGGGAAGAGTGCGTGAGGGAGAAGAATGGAAAACGTGGGTGGAGTGGGCATGTGGGCAAAGGACTGACAGTCCTGCCACACCCACCACCAAAGGCAATAACTGCCTCAACCACCAGCTGAGCATTAAAGAGGTTAACAAGGGAAGATGGAAAATCAACAAGGTGACAAAACACAAAGGTGGCAAAACAACAAGGTAATAAAACATGGGTTTTTCCCCATAAACCAAGGTTTGACATCCCCACCCCTTATCCTTTGGAACCATGCCCTTTTCATTCAACGTTGCACTGCCGTAGCTGGTTGTGGTTTTAGTTTTATTTGATGTGCGGTTTTACATGATGCCACATTAAAATGTGCTAGATAGCACTACATTCCATCGGCAATTATCCCCATTGCCGAAACATACACAACCAAATCGATGGTGGGGCTTTTGCCTTGAGCTCCTCACCATGATTAATTACAATTTACACATCATGCAAACGGGGTCAAAACCGGGGACATTACATTACCCTCCCCATTGGAGTAACACCGTCCTCGGTGTTCCATTACATATATACAATACATGTACAATTGCACATCAAAATTCAAAATTGCAGATCTATACCACGTTCAATCATCTACTTTGAATGTTCAAGACCAAGCCTCTCGGCTTCCATGGAATTTTCCTGCTGGTTCTCAGCTTCTTGCTGATCCCGAAGTTTAGGAACCTTGCGGCTATTGCCCTCATCATGTTCCCTCATTGGACAGTCCCGGCGTAAATGATGTCCTTCGCATCTCCAGCATCTCACTGGCTGCTTCATCTTTAGCTGCTCAATTTCCTTTGAGTCTTCATGCCTGGACCGTTTCTTATCGGGTCGCTTGGACGAATGTCCCATCGCTGATCTACCTTCCTTTCCTTTGCCAATTGCTCCCAGAAGGCTTTTCACCTCCCTTTGCAAACCAATAGAGTCTTGCAAAATCTGGTGGTTCATTTCACTTTGCCTTTTCTGTATTCTGAGCATCTCCCCAAGATTCTCTTGGGTCTTGGCAATCATTTGAAGGAGACTTCCAGCCAAGTCCAACAACTTTTGATCTGCTACCATGATCAATGTGCACCACCTGGTTTCACTTTTCTCACCTGTGGAATGCACCATTGAAAGTCTATCAGACCAAGCATAATATAGATATCAAAATCAGCTAGTTAATTTCCCAATTTGGCATGACAGTCCAAGTCTCATCAATGAGGCTTTCATATCTTTCATGCCTTCCCCAACAGGCACATGAGCTCCTTCATGTCCATTCCTGGGCAGGGAATTAACTATTCCAGCATTCACAAATTTGCTTGAGCAAATACACACATTTCATTCACAATCATACATGCATTTAACAATCCTTTGTTTTCATAATGCATAAACATATATATATATATGTATAATCAAAAGGCAAGAGAGAGCAGTAAGAGATTTTCCCCTCTTTTTTTTGTTCCATCCTGGAACCCTCGCCATCGCAGTGGCTTTTCATGCTCTCAGCCTCTTTCACTCTACCATGAATGCTGGACCAATCTCTCTTGGTCATGACACTTAGTGTCTTTGGTCTATTCTAGACCTTTAAACCATGGAGTCTCTCCACATGGTTTGTCTTGGCTGCTAGGAATTCCCCGTCCTACTAGCACCTTTTTCATTA
This sequence comes from Pseudotsuga menziesii, assembly GCA_001517045.1. Classification (NCBI taxonomy): domain Eukaryota; kingdom Viridiplantae; phylum Streptophyta; class Pinopsida; order Pinales; family Pinaceae; genus Pseudotsuga; species Pseudotsuga menziesii. The sequence goes on from LPNX011054128.1 coordinate 237,242, forward strand.
CCGCTCCACCCGAGCTTTCCAGGACAGTCACATGTCCACATGCACCTCTAGGATGCTCGCATAGTCCTCGCCTCCAGCGATACCTATATCAAACATTGAATAGATTCACATGCTTAGTTTATTCTCATCATTTTTATCTCTAAAGCAAGAGTTTAAACATCATAACCAAATCATATACACATGCATATTCATAAGCAAGACAATCCAATACTTATCTGTATGGTTCGTTTCCTCGTTCGTCCACAGGATCCTGCTTCGCTTTGCAAGCCTTGGGATCACCTATGGACTCAGATGTTAGGTCAGCACGCAGGCTTCTCCTCAACATCAATTAATTAATGTCCAGCCAGTACATAACCATGTCAACTGGGCTTGGAACTTTATCATGACCATTTTCGGGTCTAGGATCTACTATGGATCCTTAGGCATATCATAGCCCATCATAAACTTATGTCAACAATGACACATACACTTATATCGCCATACACTTATACCAACTTACACTTATATCAACATGCACTTATACCAACATACACTTATATCAACCATTTACCTTTACCTTTAGCTTGTCAACACAAGCAACACAGCAATTCAAGCAAACTCATCAGCATCATTGCTCTAAAACTGTAATCACATTTCATATCATTCACTATCAAATATTGAGACACCAGGAGTGCGTCCACTCCCCAAAGTGTAATCAATATTGAAAACCCTTTCATGACTCGACATCGGAAAAGTGTGCACTCTCTTCCGGTGTGTGCCATGTAGGCCCTATTCATACTCAAGCAATCGGTCATCATGGAAATAAATCAAAACATGTTCTACATATGGAATTTAATAATTAAACATGCATATTCATAGCAAGGGTCACAGAACACTTATCCATTTGCCGTCGCAGTATGCCTTGTATCTGTTAGGCACCGTCAAGGAACTGGGAAAAACTGAATGCTAAGATGGTGAGCTCGCTGTAGAGCCAGGAACACCTACACCAGAACTAGCCTGACTTCTAAGACACCCACACACACCCAGCACAAGGAATCAGTCCCTTCTCTGC
>LPNX011054128.1:238960-270118 GCA_001517045.1 Pseudotsuga menziesii
CTATCTCATTGCTAAAACCATCACTGAAGCATTTTCAGAATTTATAAAATTCAAGTACTTCAAAGGTTAGTCACATCAGTGTTCTCAAAGCTCATTTACTTCATGCAATCGTCATCATACTAACATTGCAAGGTATAGTCATAGCATTCATGCAATTAAACGGAGTGGTTAGATACTCCTTACTTCACAGGCGTATCATTCGTACCACCGTGCTCTTCAATAGAGAATTTCTGGCAGCCACTTATTCATGACTATCCTGCATTCATAGCAACCTCTGAAATGGTTCCTGAATTGTCATCAATTCATCATTTCAGCCATTAGTTCTCCATAATATCACATGCATTCATCTCAATGCATTCATGCAATGCATCACAACATTGCACCCACACTTATGCAATCAGTCATTCACACCCTTCATATGCATACATTCAATGCATAACAACAAGGTTCATAAAATCTTTCTAATGCATATCCATTCATGCTATCTTGCAATGATTTAGGAATACTATGCATTCAACCATACCATGGCCTAACCATGGCTACCTCATATAGGATGCATTACTATAATCAATATCATTAACATGTATAGGAATGACACCTTTCTACATTCCAATATTCACATGGTATGAGGTCTCTTACCTGGACCAATCCATGGAATCTGTCATAAGCAACTCTTACCTGCATGGGTCGTACTTACACCCTTTCCATGACCAAATGGGTTGGTCCTTGCAGGAGATTGCAGCATTTGCTTACCAAATTTTGTCATGGACTTGTTGCCTTATCCCTTCTCCATAGGGTTGCTGGTCTCATTCATCAGCTTCTGCAACATATTCATCTGGGTCCATGTCATCATTGGTTTGTCCACTAATGCCAACATCAAAACAATGATTATCATCAGTGGTTTATTATACATATACAATTTCCAATATTCTTATCAATCATGCAATATTCTATGCATGCAATACATATCCTCATGCATTTCAAGCATAAACTTAGGAAATGTAGTTATAATCAGCAAGATAGGGTTTAATGAAAACTTCCCTTTCAAACTCCTCATCTTCTCATGGAATTCCTCTTCCACACAGCAGCTGGTTGACTTCACAGTCCTTGCTGCCCCTGGGCATGCACTGTCCAGATTTGTTCATTTGACAACAGTGGTCATCATTAGCACTTTGCTACTTCGTTCTCAGGTTCTGGTCACTTATCCTCGTTCCCCACTGGATAAGCTTTCCAACGCCTACTCACACGCGTCATTCCGATCTCGGATGTGAAAACCACACCATTTTCAAGAATGAAGACTTTCAGCAAACCTTTGCATTTTACCCACAGCTACATTTTGGCCGAGCATGTTATCTTCAGCCACCACACTTCCATTGCATCATTCTTCTTGTCCCTTGTGAAAATCCCTCTGATTCGAGCTCTTGCCCAAAACACAAGATTTTCCTTCTCACAAGAATGACTGTCTCAAGGGGACGATGGGGGTCAAGGGGGCTTTCCCCCTTGTGGCTTCCGCCACTGCAGGGCGGGTCGAGGGCAGCGCCCTTGTTTTTTTTTTTTTTGTAAAACATTGATTTTTGCGCAATCTGGAGCATTAGCCCGCTGCCATTTTCTCATTTTCAGCCCCTGAAAATTCGCTGTAAAACAACCCAAAATTTCACTGAGAAGCAGTTGAAATCGGCTCCAGGAACCATTGTTCCTTCCGCCGTATCGGCTCCCACTTTGATCTCCCAGCCGCAACGTCGGCTCCCACTTCGATCTTCCAGCCACAACGTCGGCTCTTCAGAAATTCCAACCCATCCGCAACGTCGGCTCCTCACTTCATCTACCCACCCGACGTATCGGCTCCAGGAACCATCGTCTCGGCCGCTGAATCGGCTCTCGGAAGGCTTATCCCGCCCGCAACGGCGGCTCCCCGGAAGCTTTATCCTTCTGCAATGGAGGCTCCATGGAAGTTCCAACCCTTCCGACGTCGGGCGTCGGCTGACTCTCGCATCGGACGTCGGACCATTCTCCCTTCCGATCATTCCGATACTTCGCCAAATTTTCGATTTTTCTTTCTTTCTTTCTTTTACTGTGTCGGCGGTCGGGTGACTTTTCGATCGGGCGCGGGATTGCTCCGCCACCCGCAACGGCGGACGGAAGACTTTACCAATCCTTCCGCAATGGTCGGACGGAAACTTCTCCCATTCATCCGCAATGGCGCATGTCGACTTTGTCAGTCCTTCCGCAACGGCGGACGGGGACTTCATGAAACCTTCCGATTTGGCCGCCCATTTACTTAGCCAAAATTCAAAATTTTCCGCGGCGTCGGCGATCGGACGGATCTCGAATCGGACGTGAGATCACTCCGCCACCCGCAACGGTCGGAGGGGAAGATCGTTTCTCCACCCGCAACGACGGAGGTTAACTCTGTGAACTCGCCCGCAACAGTCGGATGGGAGACTTCAGCCGTTCGCCCGCAACGACGAATAGAAACTTCTCCAGCTCACCCGCAATGGTGGAATTTAACTTCATCCAGTGGTCCGACTGCTCACACTTGGGCGATTTTTCTGAATTCGTTGCTGCTCTGCTGAACAGAGAAGGTAATTCTACCTTCTGTCACTGCATTTCCTTGGCCCATAGAGGCCCATTGTTGCAACCATGGCGCTCTGATACCATTTTGTCACGTCCCCGTCCCTCAACCAGCGAAGAGGACACGACGAACGCATCAAACACAGCCGGGCAAGATGCCCAATGAACATAAACATAAATCAAATGAAATCAATGCTGGAATTAAGCATACACAGATGCATTTATTTTCATTCATACAGCGGAAGCAAACACACATTCCAGCAATCACATGTTCATCATAATTCCATATACAATTGTTATAATTGCAGAGATAGACTGGCAGCACTTATCTGTTAATGAAGAATTCACCCGCAACCAGCTACATCACTGCAACGTTCCACCCAACCATAGGCCAGCATTGCTGAGAGATTGATGAGCAAGCTGGCCTATGGTTGGGTGGAACGTTGCAGCGACGTAGCTGGTTGCGGGTGAATTCTTCATTAACAGATAAGTGCTGCCAGTCTATCTCTGCAATTATAACAATTGTATATGGAATTATGATGAACATGTGATTGCTGGAATGTGTGTTTGCTTCCGCTGTATGAATGAAAATAAATGCATCTTTGTATGCTTAATTCCAGCATTGATTTCATTTGATTTCTGTTTATGTTCATTGGGCATCTTGCCCGGCTGTGTTTGATGCGTTCGTCGCGTCCTCTTCGCTGGTTGAGGGACGGGGACGTGACAGTAAGTTTGGCCTTTTGCTTGACAAACATGGATATTTTTCCCGGTAAGGCTGAAGTGTAAAATTCAACAGTAACGTTCTCAGTCGGCCTTGAGGTAGCAGGAGTCCTGTTTCTTAAAGTTAGAAAACGCTGGTTAAAATCTTTAACCTTTTCTTTGGGTTCCATGCGAATTCTAGACAATTCTGAGACTAAAATAGCAGGATTCTTGTCATCTCCAAACTTGTTTGTAAATGCAAGATCAAATTCGTTCCAGCTAGTAATAGAACCAGCTATAAGTGAAAAATACCACGTTGATGCTTTTCCCTCGAATGTATAAGGGAAAAGCCGACAGACCACATCTTCATGTTCAACATACAAGAGTTGAACTGCCAACATAAACTTCTTGACATGATCTTCTGTTGGCTCTTTCAACTCAGGGTTGAACTTCGGCAGTAATTTCTCAGGATGTTTAGGTAAAGGGTGTTGAACGCCGGGGACGGCCACTGCATCCTGAGCTAGCCATGGCATATTAGCGTTGGGGTTTTGGGGATTAGCAGCTGCCATGTTTCTTGGAGTTGGAGGCGGTGAAGGTGGTGTTTGTAAAACATGAGGAGGAGATCGAGGCGGCGATGGGGGTTGTCCAGTCCCTCCTGAAGCAGGTGGTCCTGAAGAAGAGGAAGGCTGGTTAGTGCCTGCAAAAGATTGTTGTATGTGTGGATCGGGATGGGCACCTAAAGGCTGTTGTTGTTCTCCCAGAATAGATTCAGGATGACGAGTACGAGGACGCATAATCTGCGGAAGAGGTAATTCAGTAGGCTGGCGCCCAGTGAGATTAGAATAAGCCCTAGTTAAAATTCTATGAGATTCATTTAAGGCTTCCTCATACTGGTCTATTTCTTCAAGTAAGTGAATACCGGGAGAGTTGAACTGAGAGATCAGATTTCGAACAGAGTCGCTCACTGGAGTTTCATTCACTCGTGATGAACGGTGAGAGCGTGGTTGTGCAGTAGATTGTATTTGAGGGGTGGTAGGCTAATTAAATTTGTTTATTGGATCTTTTTCATCAGCCATTGGCTTACGCTGGCCTTCCTTCTAGCGCCATTGTTGATGGGCGTATTTGACGAAGCTCGCAACGGGGGAAACAACCCAGACCAGGATCCTTAGAACAGGATCCAAGCTGTTTGGGATGGTTGTTCCCGACAGGTTTAAAGGCTCTGTTAGCCTGGGAATGTAAAAGTATAAAGGTGAAAATTAATGCTACTGATTGATAGGGTTAGACCTCTACTTGTAATTACAAAGATTGATTCAGGTTATATATCACAAGAATGACGAACTGTTAGGTTTAATCTACTTTCAACAGTTAGCACTAAATACATGAATAAAACATAAACGTGGAAAAGATTAATATCCTACAGGGATATGTTATATGATATATACACATGTACAGTAACGACAAGAGAAATAATCTGAATGTAGTTCATAAAAAGATCTGATTTAAATAGACTTTTCAGGCAATATAATCAGCAGAAAATAAACAACATATAACCCTAATTACCTACTATCCTGATCAGGAGCGATAAGAGAATTTAACCATGCAATCAACTCATGCTAATAGAAATACTGCATAGATAACTCTGATAATATTTAAAAGAGTTTAAACATTAACAAAATCATGCAATAATGATTACATCTCACATAAACAACAATATCGATCGTCATTTACACAACATGATACATCAGCATAAATCAATAACATGAAAATCGATAATCATACAAGAATTATATATCTGTAAAATTATTTAGAGAATTTCGACAAACATAAATGAAAATAGAAAAAGAAATCACAAGACTAACAGACATCACAAATATGTGCCAGGTATGCAAACTGCAGACATATATTTATAATATCACCAGTTTAATAATGTCGTGGCTACAGACAGTTAGCTGCCTCAAGTCGCAAACAAATCAACCCAGTCTTGTGGTGCCCTTTCCATCGACTATCGACCTTTCATCAACCCGGAAGCAAAGATCACCGACTTCTACTTGATAATCATCCAAGGAGAGAGCAAAAACCCTAGTAACCTCAGGGTTAGAGTCAGAGAATTTCTCGAAGAACGGCATCCACCCTACATCCTTAATCCTCTGTGAGAGATCAGGGTTTGAATTTAACAGGGTCATCTCGCAGGGTTCAACCCTTACGACAGGAGCCATCACTGGTCGATTACAAATGCGTAACCGCACGCAAAATAGGTACCAGAGCTCGGCGAGAGACAAAACACGAGACCGTGAGCACTTAGAATCAAGGCTAAGAAAAATCAGGTGATGAACAGGATAAGCCATGCATAAATGCAGGCTATACCTCTGCGGGTTTGGCATGACCAAAGGCATCAGCACTCGGAGTGGTAATCAATTGAGGGCACAAACGACGGTCGAAGACTCTAGATGGCTGATATTACCATAGTTTATCCTGACTTAAATGATGGGAGCCTCTTGGTTGTACGCAGACCAGGTGTTCTAATGACAAGGAGCCACGACGGAGGATACGTACCAACACTTAAATGCGATGGACAGTTCGAGTACCAGTGTCATGATAGCATACTAGTTTCGCAATAAGTGAATCAAGATATAGGCTGTGTCATAAATCAATACAACGATAACCATAATACATGCTCCTTTATCATAGATTCAACCTACCTTTGAAAGGTGGCGAACGATAAAATGTAATCACAAACCATGCACTCGAAACTGAACCTTGAAATATTACCTTATGACAATCAATCAAAATCAACGATGGTTTACAAACTTAGGATATGGCACATAAGACATATGTCCAGTCTTCATCAGAGTTACAAAGATTTGACCTTTGATAACCATCACTGAGACTGCGCATGCAAACTATAGTAATGTGACCTTACAAATAGCATGATAACGAAATCAATAAAATAAATTTATAATGCTTTGGACAATATACAAGACTAGGATGACAATTAATGATCATAAAGACTCATGCTTTAACTTGCCTAGTACAAATTCATCCAAAACCAAAACTCTAAGGTAGTGATTTCATTATTCCAACGTAACTTGCAAAGGTTATTTAAAATGTGAAATATCAATGAATCAGTAGCCCAAAATTAACCACCCTTTCAGTAGCTGGAGATTGATCGAATTTATCCCTTTAAAATTTAAACATTTCATCAAACAAAATGGGATTTTGTTTGATGAAATAACAATTTTACAAGGCTGTTGAGCAGGGGCACAACAAGTCTTTATTAGTTTTAACTTTCAATATCATCAGTGATATTTTTTCTTTTTCTCCTGTTCCTTAATTTCAATGATATTCCTCCTTTTTCCTGCATGTCTTACTTTCGTTGGATAAAGATAACAACAGGGTAAACTAAAAATGTTTCTTAGAATACTTTTTAGAAGAGTGTGTATGGGATCAATACTCTGTGTTTCTTGGTAATTGTGGAAAAATACAATATTCCTATATTTTATTGTATGCTTTGTTTTTAATGTATGATTTTCTAATCAATATTTGTTGTTTTCGATTTAAATAGGACTTTGGAACCATTATCAGTGAAGGAATATAAACTGGATCATAAGTGTACATTATGCATAGAAGTGTTTTGTTTCCCTAACCCTGGTCAAGCAATGATTAGATACATTATTTACAATAATGCATTGAAACACACTCTTGAAATAAAGAAATATGTTTGTGGTACAACCACAAAGAATGAGGCGTATTATATTTCTCTTGTTGAAGGATTAAAAGAGGAAAAAACATACGACGCTAATTATATTTCAGTTTACACCAATTTACAATTGATATGTAACCAAATGCAAGGCATCTATCAAGTTTGGAAGGAAAATCTCAAGCCTCTTAAAAAAAACAAGAATCATCGCCACTCGATTTCAGTCTTTCAACATAAAATACCATTCCAAGATTGAAAAGATTTCCAATGATCTTGTGTTTTGAGAAGTTTCAATACTAGGTGCAGGTGCCAGCATTGAGTTCTTATCAATGTCACCTCCACCAAAACTTCTTGTTGTAAATCAATATAGATGTTGATTCTGTAAATGTTTTTTTTATGATGCTTGTGGTGTTTGTAATGTCATGGGTGTTTCATTGAAACCCATTCTTTTACAATGTTGTATAGTGCCAACACTGAGACATACATAACGTTTTTGCCATTTGGCACTGAAGATTGTAAATTTTTACCATAATGAATGGATATACAATTTTTTATCATAATGAATGGATCACATGTTGTGCATTGGTATTTTTTTTGCAGTTCTATACATAGTTTAAAAAAACCATACCGTGATTGTATATTTTGGTGTAAGTCTTATTTTTTGTGTACAGTTGGATTTGTAATTGCAATATCCATTTTCATTTGGTGGTGATAGAGACAATCAAATTATAAGCTCTTTTTTTGTCGATGATATGTATGCAATATCCATGGATGTTTTAGACTCTAGATATTTTTCAATATGACTTTTGATTATTATAAATATATTGGATCATTGACATCCATTGTTTTGTAAAATCTTGAACAACAACATCCCAAATTTGAAGATGTTTTTGTCCTAGTATCAGGAGCTGAAGTTTTCTTTTCTGCAACTAAGACATCTTGTTCTCGTACAAATCCGTAACATAGGAAGAACCTTGATTTGTACTGTATTTTGAAGGTAAATGACTAGTTTTTCTCTATTCCATATCTTATTTTTTGCAATGGATATCAGATCTGTAGTCACTAATGGGGCCATGACAAAGTTAGTCTCATCTTATGTATACTTTTCTATATGGTCTTGCTTTTCATTTATATTATTTTTGACCTTCCTTTTCTCGACTTACTTTCTTTGATCTAATGCATACACACTTTGAATTGACATACCATATTGTGCACATTACAACACAACTGGTCTCACTGTGACTCTAGGCTTCCGACCCTGAAAGATTCATGCAAAATAATAGCAAGCTGTAGCAGTGACTGTATATATAATTAGAACCAAACAATAAGTGATGAACTATGGATTCTCACATAAATTTTGACATGATATAAAAAAAAAAATTGAAACAAAAATAAGCATGAACATAACATACACAAAATAAGAAATGTTGGTGCCAAGACTATTTTCAGTATTTCCCACATAATAATCTGTCTGTGATTGTAAACTATCGTGTTAAAATCCCTAAATGCTGCTCAAAAGTCAAGAGACAATTTAAAAATCAATATGGTTTACCAGCCTTGAAGCATTTATTTTATTGACTAATTGATCAAAGACTTCAATAGAAGAACTAGAGGACCAAAGGAAGGATGTCAAAACAAAAATCAGCATGAACATAGCATACACAAAATCTGAAATGCTGGTGATAAGACTACTTTTAGTATTTCGCAAAAATAATTTGTCTGTGATTGTTAACTATATTGTTAAAATCCCTAAATGCTACTCAAAAGTCAAAATACCATTTAAAAATTAATATGGTTTCCTATCCTTGAAGCATTTATTTGATTGACTAATTAATCAAAGGTTTCAATAGAAGAACTAAAGGACCAAAGGAAGGATGTCAAAAAGCTAGTGAAAGATTAATTGTATGGCATACAAGAAGAAAGTTTTTACAATTGGAAAAAGGAATTTGAGATACCCATCACTGGCTCAACTTACACCTTTGTCCATACAGACAAGTTTTGACTGGCACAATAGAGGAGATTTTTTCAATTAATATTAGAGTTCTAATCAGATTCTCGAAACATAGAGGTAGATGCAATTTTAGAAAAAAATCAATCCTATTTCCATGGTCAAAATGAAAAAAGAGAGAAACTAATAAATATTAAAACCAAAATAATTCCCAACATCCCCCACTTACCTTCTTATTACTTACTGGGCAGGGAAAAAGCACCTTACTGCTAGCCACTTGTAAGTTTACAAATTTCCAAACAAAAAATTGAAAATACACTGGAAAATAACTAAGTACTAAACGAATTCGAAGGAATGTATCTGTGCATTGCAATTTGTACTTTTCCTATCCGTCATTTTCAATGTTATTTATGGCTATTGAATAACTTTCATGGGATTCTTAGTATGCTCTCTTCCTAGAATCTTGTAAATCAGTTGAATCATCAAACATTCTTTGATCTTGCAGGGTTAAAAGCAAATGTTGCCTCTTGCAGAATGGCTGCCTTCAGTAGATATGTATTCATATAAATTAAGATTGTTTAGATCTTGTTAGGTTCCATGGATCAAATCTCCACAAGTAATCTCTTTCTTGTCATGATGAGAAGAATATTCATAATGAAAAATGTTTTGAAATTATTCAAAATAGGACTACCATTCTTGGAAGAATTTCACATAATGCATTTTTTTGGAGAACAACCAAGAGTTCTCTATGTTTTGTAAATAATTCAATGACATGTTACTTGAATATTCTAATCAAATAGGATTTCTTAAAACCTAGCATACACATATCCAATAAATGTTACAAAACCACAATATAAAATGCGCATTAAGAGTTCACTTTCATAAAAGAAAAAATGTTTCCTTCTACTAGTGTCAAATATTAAGTACACTATATGAAGCATATTTCATTGTTAATCAATTGCATTCCCCATCTTGGAACAACCATCACGAGATAAAATTTTTGACTTACAATAGTTATTAATTCATAATGATGTTGGGTTCCTAAAAGACCTATCCCCATTTGTAATGATATTGGGTGCTTAAAATACCCATAAAAAATAGCATACATATAACTGACAGTGAATTCTATTAGCTTTTATGGGTCTTTTGGGAACACAAAAATATTTATGTACTAACATTTATGTTGGAGACATTTACCACCATACACACTCATTTTGGTCAATTTGTCCTAGTTAAACCACTATCCTAAGTTTTATGGACTTAATTGACATCAAAGGAGCACTGTATGACATCAGCATGAGCACACCCATGCCTACCTTCAGTCAAGGCAGCCAACTAAGCCTTGTCCTTCATTTGGGGAGTCTAACTGGAGCACTCCAGGGGTGATCTGAGTGTCATAAATGCATGTAATTGATAACTGATGGTTACAATTAGTTAAACAGAGCAGTGAAGGTGCCTCCTTTCATTAAATTGATTATTTAATTAATATTTAATGAACTGGAGTCAACAGGGGCGCCTCCAACCACTTTTGATGGTAAGTTACACTTAAGTTAACCTCATCGGGGTTCATTGGAGTCATTGATGCGCTACCACTTGTTGGTTGGCTTGCAGTGACATGTGTCTGAGCTACTTTTAGTTAGACTTAGTCATTTATTGCACTTCGACTTCAGTTAGGACTTAGTTGAGTGAATTAGGGTTTTGATCAGTGGTTAACTTGAGTGTTCACTGTGGCTTACATTCAGTTAAGCTAGACTTACTCAGTAAATTTGAATGACCTCTTTGGGAATTCGAATTTTCTTGGAATTCATGCATCTGGCATGATCATTGGATTGTATCATCATTCTTTCATTTGATTATATAGAGCTGCTACTTCCATTGCAGCACTGTTTTTCCAATTTTATGCATATTTGTCTATATTCTTTGTGAGACTGTGTTTTCAGTTCCTAGACCACTATGACAAATTAATATGGTATCAGAGCTCACGGTGGGATGATTCTCAGATCTCTCAAAACAAGGTTTTTGACAGATCTTGCATGAAAAATTGAGTAAAGCTCAAAAATTCCAGCACTGCAGCAGAAGCCAAGGATTACCACTTAATACCCCAAGTAAGGAAATTGTTGGTCAAGCTTACTTGATCAACTATGCTAGGTGTGATGAAATCCTAAAATGTGCAGGCTGTCTGACTTTACGGTGCCCCTTTTGTTGTGATTCGCAGGTTTTAACAGGTGAAAGCATTTGCTCCAGCAGTTTCATATGGCTTCTTCCATAGAAATCTTGACTCCGTTCAATTTCCACTCATGGAAAGGAGAAATGGAGATCCAGCTACGTTCCATAGGACTCTACAGAGTCACTATGGACACTGAAGAAGAACCTGCTTCTGTGACAGGAAAATCTAGATTCTTGAACAAGAAAGATGAAGCATTTAGATTCTTGTGCCTCTCTATTTCCTGGGATCTTCTTTTCCATCTCTCGGGATTGAAGACTCCAAAGGAAATCTGGCACAAATTGGAAACCCTCTATGGAAAATAGGATGATTTGAGAGTATACCAACTTGAGAAAGATTTGATGTCTCTATAGCCTTACAATTTCGAGACCTTGAATGAGTTTTTCACAAAGTTCAAGCACATTGTCCTACTATTGAAGCAATGTAAGGTGGAAAAGGAGGACGATCGGCTCATCCTCACCATAATCTCCAAACTTGGAGCTGATTATTCATTTTTTGTCTCTACATTCCATGCGGGGAAGCTCACAACCTTTGGATGGAAGATGCCTTCACTCAATGCCTTCATTGAGTCCCTAACAAGTGAACATGATAAGCTTGTCTAGATGGGGATCATAATATCCTCTTGTGATCAAGCCCTCCATGTCTCAGGGCCCAAAGATCTAAAGGGTAAAGGAAAGCAGCAGAAGAACCCAAAAACCAAATTCAAAGCTCCTAAGCCTAAAGTTTAAAACCAACAGCATGAAGAGTCTTCCGGCTCAAACAAGAACAAAGGAAAAGGGCATCATGGAAAGGAAAAATTCAAGTGTTCATATTGCAGGAAGGGCTTCCACCTTGAACATGCCTGCATGAAAAAGAAACTTGATGAATCTACCTCTCTCCTTGAAAGAAATCACATTAATATTCTGGAAATCTTTCAGAGGAGAGATCAGCAATATCGAGAACCACAGCATGAAAGAGGTCATGCCCTCATGGAAAGCACTTCAAAGTCCAAAGCACTCTTGATAGATTCTGGAGCTTCGAACCACATGATGGCTGAAAGAGACTCCTTCTAATATTTAGAGACTGGCAAATCCATTCCCATCCACGTGGGAGATGACTCCACCATAATTTCCGAAGGACAAGGTACTATTGATCTTGAACACGACTAATTTTCAAATGTTCTGTATGTACCATCTCTAACATCAAACCTCCATAGTGTTTATCAAATGACACATATAGGAGTGCCCAAGAGAGTCTCCTTCAACTAAGATGATGTAGAGATCACAGAACTTGCATCTGGGAAACTTGTTGCAAAAGGCCTTGCAAACCATCATGCAAAAGCCTATGAGTTCTCCCATTTTGTGGCGGATGCAAATGCCACCGCATTTCTAACTCATGGAAATGAAGTTAGTAGACTATGGAATGAGAGGTTCAGCCATCTGAACTTCAAATACTTGTAGCAATTACAGAAAAATTCTATGGTTAAAGGCCTCCTGGTCATCAAGGCAACCACTAGAATTTGCAAGGGCTGTGTTGTTGGAAAGCACCCTGAGCATAACTTTGATTGGGGGAAGGCAAGCTGAGCATCATGCATCTTGGGACTGATACATTCTGATATCAGTGGTCCCATGCCTGTCACATCCATGAATGGATCAAGGTATGTTCTGACTTTCATTGATCATTTTTCCAGGTACACATGGGTCTTCTTTATCAAAAAGAAGTCAGAAGTCTGTGAAAAATTCACTGAATTGAAGGCTTTGATCGAGAATGCATTTGGCCAAAAGATCAATATATTGAGATTTGATAATGGAAGGGAGTATGTCAGTAATGAGTTTCTGCACATATGTACCCAAAGTGTTATTCAGGTCCAGCATTCAGTTCCCTACACTCCCCAGCATAACAGTGTAGTGGAGAGGAAGAATCAGTCTCTCAAGGAGATGACCACTTGTATGTTGGAATCAAAGAAGCTAGCTGCAAACTTGTGGGATGAAGCCATGCATGCTGTAGCATATATTTATAATAGAGTGCCACACTCATATGTGAAATGGAAGACCAATTCAAATCATACTTCGGACACAAACCGGATGTCTCGAATCTGTGGGTGTTTGGGTCCACTGCATGGGCCCAAATTCCACTTGATAAAATGAGGGCTTTGCAACCGCAAAGCATAGAATGTCTGTTTATTGGGTATCCTAATGAATAAAAAGGTTTCAAGCTGTTGGATATCAAAACAAAATATATCATCATCGAAAGGAGTGTCAAGTTCGATGAGCCTCTTCAGGAGGTGGAACTAGTGAAGGAGAAAACTGCTAAATTTACTTCCTATTCTACTGAATATTTGGATGATGAAATTGGGGGTGATGACCTTGATTTGGATTCTCTGATTTATGATATCAATGTACAGAAAACATTAGATGCTGAATTAGAACCTGAATTATGAAATCATCTCCCAACATGGGCCTGACAGACACTCTCCTCTGCAGGAGATAAAATTGGAAATCCGGATGATCCAAGGAGAACCTGGTCTGATTTCCAAAGAGCAGGTATTGCACTCTCTTGTCCTGACTATTTGCTGTCCAAATATTGTTATTTGATGATAATTTTAGACCCTAAGTCTTACTACCATGCTCGTTAGGATCCGAGATGGCAAGTTTCCATGGATGAAGAGATGAATTCTCTTCATAAAAGCACTACTTGGGAGCTTGTTTCTATTCCTCTGGGAAGGAAATTGGTTCAATCCAAGTGGGTGTTTTGGAATAAGTTGCTGAATATGGAAGAAAATGAAAATATAAGGCAAGGTTGGTGTCAAAATGTTTCTCCCAGGTCCAAGGTGTGGATTACCATGAGAGTTTTGCACCGGTTGCAAAAATGGACTCCATCCGCCTAGTTTTGGAAATTTCAGCATCTAAGCACTAGGAAGTGCCTAATATGGATGTTAAGTCAGCCTTTTAGCATGGATATATTCATGAGGAGATATACATGAAGCATCCTGAAGGATACATCTCTGATCCATATTTGGTTTGCAAGCTAAAGAAGTCACTGTACAGGTTAAAACAGGCCCCAAGAGAGTGGTATTCCAAGATGGATGCCTTCCTTTTCTCACAAAACTTCCAAAGGTGTAGATCAGATCCAAATGTGTATATACAGAAGTATGACGGTAATTTGATTATTAATGTTTAAATGTTGATGAATTACTGATCACAGGTAGCACAGTTGCTTCTATTTCAGTCAAAACTGCTCTCCACAATGCATTTGAAATGAGCGATTTGGGGCTCTTAAAACAATTTTTGGGGATTGAAATTGAGCAAAATTCTGATGGGATAATTGTCACTCACTAAAAATAAATATCAGAACTATTATTCAAGTTTAACATGGCTGAATGTAGATCTGCTCCATTCCCTTTCCTTTCAGGGATCGGCCTTGAANCCTCCCATGGACTGCACTATTTATCGATAGCTGATTGGTAGCTTGTTGTACTTAACTCATTGTCGTCCCGATATCTATATTTCTATGAATGGTGTATCAATATACATGCAGCAGCCCCATTATCTTCATTGGAAGGAATCCAAGAGGATCCTCCAGTACATTTAGGGAACCAGGACCTACGGCATTCACTATGCTGTAGACTCCGAGCTAGAGCTGGTTGGATACATAGATTCTGATTGGGCAAGTGATTTTATTGATTGGAAGTCAACTTGCAAATATGTCTTCATGTTTGGTGGTGGTCCCATTTTCTGGTCTATAAAAAAGCAGGCCACCATAGCATTGTCTTCAGCAGAGGTCGAGTATCGAGGAGCGGTGAATGCTTGCATCTAAGCTATTTGGTTGCAAGGAATTCTTTCAGAGTTTGATCTTGGTAGTACTTTGTCCACTATCCTCTTTTGTGACAATCAAAGTGCTAGTAATATATCCACAGATCCAGTTACCAGGCAAAAGACCAAGCATGTAGAGATACACATGCACTATATCAGGGAGCTAGTGCATGATATGACTATCATTATGCAATACAACTCAACTGATGAGCATATTGCAAACATATTCACCAACAAATTTTCATAAAATAAGTTTAGTTACCTCCGTTCACTATTGGGGGTGAGTTCATCAGGGCGATTCAACTACTTTCAGTGTTCAGCTTGAGGGGGGGGTTTTCCCACTGGGTTTTCCCTCTTTTCCCCACTTAGTTTGTTTTTGAGCATTGTTTGAATTTTAGTATTGTACAGGGTGACCTATGGCCTTTGGTGTTGGGGCCCTAGCATTATTATACACTTTATGTTTTTACTTCTCCTGAGTATAGCTTAAGGAGGGGTGTTGGAGACATTTACCCCCATACACACTCATTTTGGTCAATTTGTCCTAGTTAAACCACTATCCTAAGTTTTATTGACTTAATTGACATCAGAGGAGCACTGCATGACATCAGGATGAACACACCCACACCTACCTTTAGTCAAGGAGGCCAACTAAGCCTTCTCCTTCATTCGGGGAGGTTAACTGGAGCACTCTGGGGGTGATCTGAGTGTCATAAATGAACTTAATTGATAACTGATGGTTACAATCAGTTAAATAGAGTAGTGAAGGCACCTCATTTCATTAAATTGATTATTTAATTAATATTTAATGAACTGGAGTCAACAGGGGTTCCTCCAACCACTTCTAATGGTCAGTTACACTTTAGTTAACCTCATCAGGGTTCATTGGAGTCATTGATGCACTACGAATTGTTGGTTGGATTGCAGTGACATGTGTCTGAGCTACTTTCACTTAGAATCAGTCATTTATTGCACTCCGACTTCAGTTAGGACTCAGTTGAGTCAATTAGGGTTTTGATCAGTGGTTAACTTGAGTGTTCACTATGGCTTACATTCAGTTAAGCTAGACTCACTTAGTAAATTCGAATGACCTCCTTGGGAATTCAAATTGTCTTGGAATTCATGTATCTACCATGATCATTGTATTGTATTATCATTCTTTCATTTCATTATATAGAGATGCTACTTCCATTGCAACACCATTTGGCCAATTTTATGCATATTTGTCTATATTCTTTGTGAGACTGTGTTTTCAGTTCCTAGACCACTATGACAAATTAATAATTTCCTCATGATAAAATAAACATTATGGATCAATCAGTGGTGTAGGAACTAGGTGAAACTTGCTTCCTAGTCCAAGCAATCTTGTTCCAAGTTTTTGGTTTTGACTGCCAACTACATTAGCACAAGAAGATCATTAGAGGGACACCAACATATATATTCCTGGGGTATGAACGTTCTGCCTTACCAATGATGTTTCAATAACTTTCAAGGATATTGATGTTGTTCATAATCTCAACCAACCATGAATAATATGCACAAAGAGTGACTACATCCTGAGCAATAACATGAGTTTTCCCCTTAGAATTGATCAAAAGGTGAAAGAAATGAACAAATACTTTTAAAGAGGTATACATTTTGATATAAACTCTTCCCATGGAAACCGACGTTAAAAATGCATCACATTTTAAAAATATAACATACCTCTAATTGATAGCATACCAACACTGAGTAATAACAGTTCTTCAATATATTATTAGGATGAATTATTTGAATCAAAGGTCTGTGCCAAACAATGTGTATTACTCTCTTAATATCACTAAATTCCATGTAACTAATTTTTCCTGAAGTTTTGTAACATTCCAAATTTTGTAGAGATTTAAATAGGTGATGTTTATGTGCACAGAATTCAACCCTTTCTCTCAGATTCACTACTTATTACATCCAAAAAAGATGGTGAGATCACTAGAGCCTTACATTACTTGGTGAAACCACCAATAACACAATAGATTTTAGAAGCTATATATTTTCCTTTCATGGTTCATTTTCTTGTGTTTGATATTGTGAAGGAATTTGTGACATTATCCAACATGGAGGTGTGAAATGATATTTTACTCATAGGGCATAGCAAACAATATATTGTAGAAATGGTTTTTTATAGGTTGTTGGAAGTGCCTTATCCTTTGTACACATTGCTTTAAAATACATCTGCAAAGACCTCTAAGCACATGCATCATTATATTATATGAAACTCACATATGACAATGGATGACGCATTGTCGGATTGAGGATTCCACTGCTTATTGAGGTACTGAAACTGATATGGTTCATATTAGGAGGGATAAACATTCATATCGATATCCAAGCTGCTATTTTGTTTTCTTCGTTTGTTTTTACTTTTAGGGCTAAGAAAAATCTATTCTCCTCTTCAAATATGAGTCATATGCACCCAATCCAAGGGTGAAGTCATAGTCCAATATCTGAAGATTGTTGGCTTCATCCAACATTTTTTTAACAAGACCAATCATTTGTTCATTTTTACTCAATGTGACAGGAGGACTGTTTTGAAATCTTTCTGGAAATTACCTTGATGTTTCCTACTGTCGAGGTGAATTCAACAACCCAAAAATGACGATGGTTTTTTGTGAACTTGAGATTTAGGGTTTATGTAATGAGCTTGAATATAAACATGCTGTAATATTCCACTATTAGTGGCTTATAATTTTCTGCATAGAGTACATATGATTGAATTTCTTTCTATCTAGGATGCATCATCTTATTCAACTTCTTAATGTCGGATGTTTTTGTATGCATGTTTCCTCCACTTCCATTGACCAATGAATTTTCTCATCTGTGCCATCCTCATCATGCCTTGCAAATTCCTCCACCAAAAAGTAGTTTGGCAATCTTGCACTCTTGAGCATAAACCTTTTATTTTCAATGTGGGTTATATTATTATAAAATGTTGTTCTGCTATGGAGAATATGCTCATGTGTAATATGTGATGTACCATTGACATGAATAACCACATTATTGCTTGAATTTAAACTTATACATGTTGCAAGAAAGTTACTATGTGTTGGCAATTAGGGTGCACACATTATACATACAATGGTAGATAGAGAAAATAAATAAAAGTCATTTGTTTATAAATTCTACAGAAATACATCTCTCACACACAATACATCACATATCATTACAATATTTAACATATTTAGTGGTTAAAGTGGTTTAACCATCTAACCCCCGATTGCAACATTTAACATTACATGGGGTCACTAACTTTTAAAGAAACCATTATATAAATGTCTAGAATTCTTAACTTAGATATCATTGGAGTGTTATTCTTCAAACAACTCCCTCCTAATCATGACTCAGATTTATCTCCCCGTCAATAGAAGCTCTAAATTTTACAAAGAATAAATACAAAGCCACTACATAATTTGAAGATCGCATATGGTTATACTACCATCCACCGAGGCACTTGGGTAATCAACAATAGTTCTTGCTTGTTCTTTTGGATTGTAACTTGGTTACATGATGTGTCTTGAGCGTCTCTTTATCTACAGATTCGGGTCTCTTTGTTGGTGGTCTTGTAGACCTCTATATCCCTAATTTCAAAGGAAGAACTCCACTGGGACTCCCTGGACAATCTCTCACTCTATTATATTTCCCTTACCTTCTTTCTTTGAAAGTAGAGTTAGGTTGGATTTACCTTGAGAATCTATGAAATTTAGCATACCAATATTCGTTCCCTTTTCTTGGTGACTTTCCTGAGGTATTAATCAGAACAAGTAGTCTTTATTAGTTTTAACTTTCAATATCATCAGTGACATTTCTCCTTTTTCTCTTGTATCTTAATTTCAATGATATTTCACCTTTTTCCCCCGTGTCTTACTTTCCTTGGATGAAAATAACAACAGGTGAACTAAAAATGTTTCTTAGAATACTTTTTAGAAAAGTGTGTATGGGATCAATGCTCTTCTTTTCTTGGTAATTGTGGAAATACAATATTCCTATATTTTATTATATGCTCTATTTTTAATGTATTTTTTCCTAATCAATATTTGTTGTTTTCGATTTTAATAGGACTTTGGAACCATTATCAGTGAGGAAATATAAACTGGATAATAAGTGGACATTATGCATAGAAATGTTTTTTTTCCCCAGCCCTAGTCAAGCAATGATTAGATACATTATTTAGAATAATGCATTGAATCACGCTCTTTAAATAAAGAAATATGTTTTTGGTACAAACACAAATAACAAGGTGTATTATATTTCTCTTGTTAAAGGATTAAAAGAGGAAAAAACATATGGCACCAATTATATTTCAGTTTACACCAAATAACAATTGATATGTAACCAAATGGAAAGCATCTATCAAGTTCAAAAGGAAAATCTCAAGCCTCTTCACAAAAAAGCAAGGATCCCTGCCGCTCAATTTTAGTCCTTCAACTTAAAATACCATGCCAAGATTCAAAATATGTCCAATGATCTTGTGTTTGGAGAAGTTTCAGAACTAGGTGCAGGTGCTAGCATTGAGTTGCTATCAATGTCACCTCCACCAAAACTTCTTGTTGGAAATCAATATAGATTGTCATTTTGTAAATGTTTTGTTCTATGATGCTTGTGGTGTTTGTAAGGTCATGGGTGTTTCATTGAAACCCATGCTTTTAAAATGTTGTATAGTGCCAACACTGAGACATACATAACTTTTTTTCCATTTGGCACTGAAGATTGTAATGGATATCGAATTTTTTGTCTTAATGAATGGATCACATGCTGTGCATTGGTATTCGTTTTGGAGTTCTATACATAGTTTTAAAAAAACATGCCATGGTTGTATATTTTGGTGCAAGTCTTGTTTTTTGTGTAAAGTTGGATTTGTAATTGCAATATCCATTTTCATTTGTTGGAGATAGAGACAATCGAATTATAAGCTCTTTTTTTCAATGATATGTATGCAATCTCCATGGATGGTTTAGAATATAGACCTTTTTCAATATGACTCTTGATTATTATAAATATATTTGATCATTGACATCCACTCTTTTGGAAAATCTTGAAAAACAACATCCCAACTCTAAATATGTTTTCATGCTAGTATCAGTAGATGGAGTTTTCTTTTCTGCAACTAAGACATCTTGTTCTCGTACAAATCCACAACATAGGAATACCCTTGATTCGTATTGTATTCTGAAGGTAAATGACTGGTTTTTCTCTATTCCATATCTTATTTTTTGCAATGGATATCAGATATGTAGTAACTAATGTAGCCATGACAAAGTTAGTTTCATATTATGTATACTTTTCTATATGGTCTTTCTTTTCATTTATATTATTTTTGACCTGCCTTTTCTTGACTTACTTTCTTTGATCTAGTGCATACACAGTTTGAATTGACATACCAGAATGTGCACATTACACCACAACTAGTATCACTGTGACTCTAGGCATCCCAACCTGAAAGAATCATGTGAAATAATAGCAAGCTGCAGCAGTGACTGTATATATAATTACAAGAAAACAATAAGTGATGAACTGTGGATTTTCACATAAAATTTGACATGGAATAACAAAAAATATTTGAAACAAAAATCAGCATGACCATAACATACACAAAATAAGAAATGTTGGTGCCAAGACTATTTTCAGTATTTCCTACATAATAATCTGTCTGTGATTGTTAACTATCATGTGAAAATCCCTAAATGCTTCTCAAAAGTCAAGAGACCATTTAAAAATCAATATGGTTTACCAGTCTTGAAGCATTTATTTAATTGACTAATTGATCAAAGGCTTAAATAGAAGAACTAGAGGACCAAAGGAAGGATGTCAAAACAAAAATAAGCATGAACATAGCATACACAAAATCAGAAATGTTGGTGACAAGACTACTTTCAGTATTTCCCACAAATAATCTGTCTATGATTGTTAACTATCTTGTCAAAATCCCTAAATGCTGCTCAAAAGTCAAGAGACCATTAAAAAAATTAATCTATTTTACCAGCCTTGAAGCATTTATTTGATTGACTAATTGATCAAAGGATTCAATAGAAGAACTAAAGGATCAAAGGAAGGATGTCAAAAAACTAGTCATGTAGTGGCAAGTTGGGTATAAAAAACAATAGAAGGGGTCAATGTTTTGAGTTGTTACCCTTTTCATCTGTTGGACCATTGTTATGGTGTTCCCATCCCATAAATAGTAGAAGATGATGCTTCTCCTCCTTTCTTGCAATCAACTGCCATATAAATAGTTAACACAACAACAACACATGATCAACATCCAATAAAGTAATTAAAATAAATTTTTAGGGAAACTAGGGAAACATAAATAGAGATTATGTCAAGGACAATTGACAAGGGTACATAAAAAAGATAGGAAAACAATAATCAGTTTGCATTTGTCCAAGTACTTAGATTGAATGATCCATAGGAGTGGACTATTGTACCTTTAAAAACATTCAAACACCACAAGTTAAAAAAAATAGAGGTCATTAATATACTATTCTGAGCACATGCATCATTGTATTATATGAAACTCACATAGGGCAATGAATGATGCATTGTCGAATTGAGTATTCCACTGCTTATTGAGGTACTGAAACTCATATGGTTCATATTAGGATGCATAAACATTCATATCGATATCCAAGCCACTATTTTGTTTTCTTTGTTTTTTTGTTTTTAGGGCTAAGAAAACTCTTTTTTCCTTTTCAAAGATGTCTCATATGCACCCAATCCAAGGGTGAAGTCATAGTCCAATATCTAAATATTGTTAGCTTCATCCAAAATTTTTTTAACAAGACCAATCATTTGTTCATTTTTACTCAATGTGAGAGGAGGATTGTTTTGAATCTACCACTACTAAATTTCGACCAAAAATCCGACGGCCGTCATGTCGGATTTTCGACACTTTCCTGTCGCATGTACGGCACTTTGATTTTTTTTTAAGCGTCAGAAACTTGTCATCGGTTATCTGACACTTAAATAACCATCGGTTAAGCAACACCTATGTAACCGTTGCTTAAATGTAAAGCATCGCTTAAGCGACAGAATATTTTCGACGGTAGTAATTTTTTTTTGAGAAAATAGACTTCAGAACCGTCGCTTAAGTGACGAATATTAACTAAAAGCATCGGATAAGAGACATCGACAACCGTCGAATAAGCGACGTATATTAAACTAAAAATTGGAAAAGCGACACATTTTACCGTCGGATAAGCGATGGCTATCTAGAAAAGGTGTCGGAAAAGCGACAGAAGAAACCGTCGCTTAAGCGACGCTTGTGGAAATTTTTTTTTAAAAAAATAAATTTTTTTGTGCTAATTCTTATACATATATTTTAAAAACCTCATTCTCCAAATGTCAATGGATCTCCAGTTCTTACAGGTCGTCATTCTAGGCTTAGCGGGGAGGCTGAATACTTTGCCCATTCTCCAAACGTTGATGGATCTCCAATTCTTCCTCTGCCACATGAACTTTGAATTCTTGCATGTGATATTGCCAGGAAGAAAAGCAAGATTTAAGGTCCCTATGCCCTCCCACTTGCCATGCGTTTCACGCTAGGCTTGCATGATCCGTCAAAGGTGCCTTTGTATCGTAAAGACCCGCATCAAAGAGAAAGCCCAAAACTAGAGCTTGCGTTACCCCAAGATAAACTAGTGTGCTTGAGTCCTATACACATTCCACTAGCTTAAACTGCACTTAAGTCCTTGGAACATACTTTAGGTTCTATCTCTATCTCTGGCAATTCCGTTTTGTTCTTTTCATGCCAATTTACATGCTTCCGGGCAGGATTTACTATACGCAGTTCACAGATCCTTTAAATCCTGCATTCACAGAGACAAACACATCAACAAAAACACACAAACGTAATAATGAATTTGATGAATTCATCTTTTAATTGATGTCTTTCTATATCTGTTATAATTTCTAAAACAAAACCGAGAAACCTGCAATAAATATGAAAATCCATGAAAAGTTTATGACTTTGAAAGCAATACATAGAGAAAAGAGTGGCAGAATACCTAAATGCAAGCCTTGAGGCTTGGATTGACTGACTAAATCACAGTGCTTCAAAATTGGTGTTCTCTTTTTTGCGGAAACTAATTGCCATATATAATGCAAGGTCTGAACAGCTAGATATACAAACTCAGCTTCTATGCCATGCCAATTCTAAACAATAATTAGGTAACACGGGGACTTGCGCTGGTCCCATGAGCTATAAATTGCATTGGACGGACATGGGCGCCAGAAATTTTGCAGTGACGGCAATGCCACCCATCGGATGCACACCTTTTGTGTTTTACCAGTACTCAGACAAAGCTAAAGACAAAGACGATGGATGCATCTCATTTATGAATGAGGATGCCCTATACTACAATAAGCAATTATTCTCAACAATTCAAATGCTGCGAGACCAATATTCAGATGCCTAGGTAGGTTGGAATCATTCTTAAATCACTTAATCTGGAAAGCAATATCATAGCATTATTAAAGTTAAGTAATATCATGGCATAATTAGGAAGCAAGAATGAGACAGACATTTAAGACTTGCAATTTCATTCAAAATCTAAAGGCTTTATACTTTACACTTGCACAAAATAGTTTATGAAGACGTACAAGTGGACTTATTCATCAGAGGATGAAATCGCACTTTCCTCAATTAGATGGGGAATATCCTCTATGGGACTAATTGGACGCTCATCATAACTAACAGCATCTACACATCTAGAATCCATTTCCTCACACTCTAAATTTTCTATACACTACTGTGAATGTTCATCTGAGAACTGCGACAAAGAATCCGAGGTAAATTCAGATGAGGAATTTGAGACATCTCTACTTCGAAGAATATAACCCTCAAACTTATCAAGTGCTTCACACATCCAATGAAGTTTACACTGGTCCCTTGCCTCCTCCACTGTGACCTGTAGAGAAAGGTAAGAGTTTAGTCCATATTTTATGTATAGACCTTTAAAACAATGTATTGAGATGAAAGTTGTTCCAAGTTTTCTATTGATCACACTTAGCATAACTGCAATGACACAACACATGAGTATCAACTCTCACAAATATAAGTCAGGTCAATTTTCTTCAAATACTGATGCTGTAAAAATTATTCATATACAATAGAAACCATGTCCTTAAAAAATTTCGGGGCTTCATATTATACTTTGTGATGAAGAAAAATAGAGTGCTATGTGGATAAATTTTTTTTTGAAACAAATACCACTAAAACCACGGATTAAAAGCACGGGAAAGTCATGGCCAACTGATAGCAAGGATGGGCTGGGAGTAAATGATGTAGAATCTGCAAGCGGGCATGAAGATGATGCTCTCTTTGGAGATCTGTTTTCAGAGGCTAGCAGGCAAGTAGTACTCATTTCTGATGGACATGAACAGCCCTGCTCTACAAATGACAGTGTTTCTGACTCCAGTAATATTCCTTTACAAGGAGCTGTTGAAGTGCTTAGTTTTATTAAAGAGTGCATTTTTTCTCCAGATTGGCATTCTTCTATTTACAAAGAAGCCTGTCACCAACTTAATGAAGAACATGTCAGTGATCTTTTATGAATGCTACAGCCACAACTTTCAGTTGATGAAAGAATGGAGGGGGCTGGTGTTTCAGATATGTCCTATGAAAAACACTTCCTTGAACATTTTCACAGAGCATGCTTTACCTGTTACATGAACTTCTTATGAGGCATGCCTTATCCATCGAACTTGAAGAACACCTAGTAAATCAAGTTCTGAAGGTAGAGGATGGGAGGTTTGCTTAAAATGCACATTAAAATGCACTAGCACAAATTCCAGCTTACGTGTTTGATCTCTTTTCAACAGATGCAACTAGATCAATTTTTTCCACATTAGATAGTGAAACAAGTTCCCCTTTAGGACCGGCCTGAAATCTATTTAATAAAACTCTCCCATAATCAAAGGGGCATTCCATCATCACAGAAACTTCTAAGAAACATGATGCAACTTTTTTCGTGGCATAAAATGGCACAGTAACTGAACCAGATTTTACTCCAGTACCATAGCCTTCAAATTCATTGACATCTATTTGGTTATATTTGGTTAGTGGCATCCAATTATCTCTGCCCTCAGCCCATAACAGTGTATTCTCTATGAAGTAGCCTGATGCGTAATGTTCTGTATAGAAAAGCCAAAAAGTGTTTCATTAATTGTAACCAATCTACTGTATGACAATAAAAATCACAAGTTCATGTTCTAATATCAAATCCTCAAAAAAGTGACATGTTTCCCCTTCATTGACAAACACACCCCTGCAAGGGAAGCGTTAAACAGTGGAAGCCATGATGACCATTAAGTCAGGATAGGTGGTCACACACTCCTATAAAGTATATGAAGTGTACACCTCTTCATAGGTGGTTCTTGCTTGGCACTTAGTTAAAGAAAACTTATTGATGTTTCCATAGCTTTCCTGTTTCCTACAGTTTTGAAAATGCAAGTTTCAGTACTTATACATATTTCAGAAATTTTACCTCTTTTCCTGTATCACACAGCTTAGTTGTAACTTGTATATGATCTCTCCAATCTTATCTATAAGCAGTGTTTCTGCCAGCTTAAAACAAAGATTAGGAACCAAAAACTAAAATAACCAACTTAAGTGCAGCCTAGCAAAGAAGAGCTTGAAAGGTAAAATATATTTGCACATCAGACCAGTTTGCTTAAGGCATGACACTTTAATTCTTCATTTTTTTATATAATAGTTTAACGACCAGCTCATCAATTATTTCATCAAGCTGTCTATGATTTTTTGCTTATAATGGTAGGCTGGAAAAATGTTGCCAAGAGCAGGAAACACATTTCCTACCAGAAATCTCTGTTCAGGCACACCATCATGATGATAATGGAAGATGGCCATCAGAAATGATGCCCAAAAACCAGTACACTATAACTGATCAAATTGAAAACCTTATTGTACCTGTCATTCTGAACAGTCCATCAAAATGCCAAGATTATATAGCCATTTTTGCTCAAACTAGCAACAAAAAAATAATAACCTTACCATAACGGCAACTTATTCTAGTGACATATTAGCAGAAAGCAATATCTGTGGTGCTTTGAATCCCAATACTAATGAATTCTAACAAAAATAACATCATGTTAAGCATGTTTCCCATACTGATCATCTAAGAGGGACTAAATATTCTTCAGATACAAAGGAAGTTTTGCTCTCGCTTAAAAAATAAGCCAAAAATTTTAGTTTTATGTACACAAAATTTCATTCAATTCCTTCTTTCTCAAGCTATAAGGCAACTTATGCATAAACTGCTCAGATCACCAAATATTACACATTTACGGATGCTGGAATAACAGAAAGACTGTAATCATGTACATACCAAGAGCTCTCCCTGACTCGGTAGCAAATAAAAATGATATCGGCCCCCAAAACCCATACATTAGCAAATCCCTACGATAGATATAATCTCTATTTGATCTTGACACTGCCATATCTTTGTTCTCTGCCACTGCCTTCAAATCCCCTTGAAAGTTGAAAGACTGCATTTTACAAGTCCATTGTTTGTGCTTTCTTATCATGGATTCACATCTATTGCCACAATGCAGTACACAGGTTAGTGTTAAACAACATGAGTTTACTGTATATAATGACTTGCACTAAGCAACAACTACATCATGATTTTGTATACACAAAAATGTAAGAACATTTAAAATTAAAATATACCAATGTACTTAGTTATATATCCCTCTTTTGACAAAAGAAGTCACTACACAAAAATTGGAAAAAGGTGCCACAATATTTAATCAGTAAACTTGGTTGTTTGCAAAAGATGGGGTCCAATGACACACCTCTAAAATAGAGACTTCTCCAGGATTTCTAAAAATCACCAAAAATTTCATAATTGATACCTTGGGCACAGATTTTCACCAATATTGCAGATACGTTGTTTATAATGCAATTTATGAAAGAACCTTAACTTAATGACACAGATGTTGAATGGCCTTTTTAGGATTCCATCATCATTAATTTATTTTTGAAGACTCTGTTTTTATCACCTCTTATGTCAGATTTGCAGAAACTTCTTTCATAATTACTTAAACACTATGTATTCCATACCATCATTCATAATCAAGTACACTGGAAAATTATAATACCTGAAGGTCAGGCGGGAAAAGATAATGATGATGCTCCATGACTCAGACTACAGATCAGTCAACCAGCTGTGTTATAGCCGTCAATTTGCATGCTGCTAATGTTGTTAAAATCACATTGGAACCAACAAGTTCAACAAATTCATAAATTTTTCTATTAATAAATTCTTTATGTACAAATATGGCTCTTTAAAACAGAATAAAAAAGTGTGACACCACAAGCACAAGCAATTTAAAGTGGTTTGCTTCCATGTCCAATGTCGCCTATCATTATTGAAGTTTGTTGTTCAGTAAAATGACCAAAAGGGGCATTAAATACAATCCCCATATACAGTTGACAAGCCAAATATGTGAGCAGTATCATATCATTCGTGTCCCAAACAGTTGCAAATATATTAAGGTATTGAAATATATTTTTTCAAGCAATGCCACTGAGCGAATGATATCTCGTTTGGGCCAGATCTTGATATCTCGTTTGTTAATTTCATCAAAAGGCTTTACCATGAAGGAAAGATACAGAAAGCAGCAGCAACATTCTATAGAGGATGGGAGGTTTGCTTATACTGATGATGCTCTTGTTCTTGTAGCTCGCATTCTTATTATAAGGACATCCACAGGGTCAAAATATCCAAGAAGTTTGTGCAAGTCTTCCATCCCTATTTCATTTGGAATTTATTCTCATGGCTTTTCATTCTTCAAATGCATTTGAAAAAATCATGGGTATTGTCTATTCACACTGAACCATGCACAGTTGGCAATTCTGATCACAACTGTATACTCCATGTATTGTGCTAAAGTTCGTGGTGGATGACTTGGTTTAATCCTTTGCAGGAACATCCTTATGCAATAAAAATTGATCACAAAAGAAACTAAAACCTCACCTGATTCAAGAATTCCTTTTATAGTATTAATAACATTGTGAGAAGCTCCATCAGTTAATTCTTTAAAAATATTCAATACACTAGCAACAGATTTTTTCCAATGGCTCCGTATAATTATGAGCTAAGATTTGCTCCAATCAATTAAATCATAAAACCATTTGAAATCCACCGCCTTTGATATGGTTATACCAGAATCCCCTTCGACCCCACAGAAGCTTGATTCTTTGAACAAGGAAGAGCTCATGTGTTCAACAACTAAAGGAAGAACCTCTAGTAAGCGGACAAATGTCATCTGATATAGCACAGTATCAAAATCAAAGGCTGAATTTATAATAGAATGAGAAATTGAATTTAATATGAACAACCATAACATTAATTTATTATTGAAACAAATTGTGAATATGAAAGGGTACCTACATACAAGGAATACATCACTCACTAAACCATAACTCAGTACAACAGAAAATGACAATCTACTAAATAAGGTGGTGCAGTGGATGATTACATTAAAGAATGCAAAGGAGTATGTGGAGAGTGGCTGTGTGTGCCAGAGGATTCTCAAATGGTCAAGAAGGAATGAGTTTACCCTGCACCCAGTTCAGGCGCTTCAACCATTTGGAAAATGGGTTTTTCAATTTGTAAGACCCATTAACTGACCAGCCAGGCATTCTGGAGCACAATATATAATTACTACAGCTATATATCTCATCAGATGGGCAGAAGCCAGACCTACTAAATCTATTTGCAATCTTTATTATAAAATTTCCATGCAATAAAGAAAGGGTTCAATAAGATTACAATATCCAGAGCAGTGATCGTCCCTTTGTAAATGACAGGGAGAATGAAATGCAACACTAACTTCTTGCCTCCAGACATTCTCTTCCATACACACAAGAGTACTGCTTTGCAAATTGATTACACACAAATATACAAAAGACAAACCCTGTTTCTTTGTTTCAGGATAAAAACCACTACTGTAAAATAGTGGTAGAAAATCTCGGGAGACAGAAATTTCTGTTTTCCTCAAGTTCTTTAGTGAGGACTGCATAGCTTCTCAAAAGTTATATATGCATTTTACAGTAGCGGTTATAATGTGAACAGAATGGTGCAGGATAAAAATATGCTTCTAATGAGTATCGAGTTTTCTAGTGTGAACATCCGGCAGGTCCAAGGTGATGTGGCCATCCCTAGGGTCAGGTTCATGAAAGGAAGAGGCCAAGTTGCACCTGCACAGGTATCATGGAAAAGTCTGGCAATGAACATTGAAGGAAGCCCCAGGGAAGAAAGTTGACATCAAGCTCATTACAGAGGACTAGGACCATCAGGACCCATTTAAATGGTTGTCACCACACATTCTCTGTTTATAAACATTATGAAACCTATCAACAGTATGTTCTTCTGTCTTCTTTTGGATTGAAAGGTAAAAATGGTCTGGACTGTATAAAAGCAAACCCAAATTATATTTGTAGTTGGGACAGGAGTGGGATATGCTGGTTTGATAATCTTAGTGGTCTGCAGTGTAATCTGAACATCCTGAATTTTGTGAACTACAAAGCTTTCAATTTCTTGTTGACTTGTGGTTAATAATCTATTTTCCTCTAGCAAAAAAATATACACTCTAAAACAATAAGGGCAAGGTACCTGCTCCCAGGACAAGGAGCCATGACGGATATTTTCTGGCTGGGATTTCCCTAGGGATCTGGTTAGTTCTTACTGGATATTGTATGGCTTCAGCTCTGGTCCCAATAAATCCACCTAGAAGTGTAAGAGGCATAGAGATGCAGAACCAGAGGGACAAAAGGATGAAGAAAAGGGAAATAGGGATAGCCCCTAATCTGTCCCTTCAATTCCAGATCTGTAACCCAAATTAGATGGCAGAATGTTCTTAGGGGAATTTTTTATGGACATAGGGTGGCATTCAACAGGACTAGCGCCTTAATCTAGGGTTATTGAGTCTATATCTATTATTGACAATACAGAACTCTGGTAGTAATCCTAGGTTCAAAGCCAAACATTAGTGGAAATTGACCAGAGAAGCATAAGACTTCGAAAGATAATTCTCCTAGGCAATCAGATCCAATCCATAGGGTTTACAAGTAAAATGGCATAAGGCTTTTGGAGAACTTTGTGGCACACATTAGAGCTGAGACATGGGGGATAACATGGAGGCCATCCTAATAAACATTTCACAAAGGGGAAGGTCCATGAGTCACTCTGCCAATTCCATATCAATGGGTTTGTACAGCAACAGGAGTGAAATGAATGGAGGATGGTAAGGCTTAAAAGATGGAACCAGGAGATAGGGTGTGATCCATGCAATACCCAAGATGTCCTACCAAATAATGGTATGTAGATAAAACAGAGACTACTTCTAAATGCCATGCTTTGCGGAAATCCTACTCACCATGGTCATCAAAAGATTACAAGTGTAAAGTAACATTTACAACATCTAGTCAATCAGTAAATACATACCATATAATCCATAAAATAATCCTCTAGGCATGCATCTAATGTAAAACTAAAACAACAAGGACCCAACATAAGGTGGCAATATACATAGCGGAAACCAATACCCAAGCTCAGAAATCTCATAGGCATCACTGCTCTGCAACACTGCCCTGCTCAACAAGCCTGATCCAAATCTGCTCTGCTCTGCAAAATATGAGGGTATAGCTTCTTTTTAGCGTGTGATATAGTTGTCTTACACTCTTTGAGGAATTCACATAAGCATTTTCTTTTAGTAAAATCTTGGGTTAAAACTTTTAAAAAATGGTTCTTATAGCTTTGTCCTTAGAAGCTTCCTGAACCGTATGAAAGGAAAAGGATTCTTTTGGGACAGTTCTAAATATTGTATTCATTTATTCTGGTTTCCTTTAGGCAGGTTGGGATTAATAAAACCTAATATTATATCTTTACAAAATTTTCAAGGATTGTTCGGGGCAATATCCGATTTCTTGTATGGTATATGGCAATTTTTTTACATTTTCACTTGTCTTCATGATTCATAATCTAAGTTTCTATATTTCATGGAGCTTCATAATTGTTAATTAGATATTCTAATGTGATTACCTAGGATTGCTATATTTTTTGACAGTGTTGTGACT
Organism: Pseudotsuga menziesii; assembly: GCA_001517045.1. Classification (NCBI taxonomy): domain Eukaryota; kingdom Viridiplantae; phylum Streptophyta; class Pinopsida; order Pinales; family Pinaceae; genus Pseudotsuga; species Pseudotsuga menziesii. The sequence continues at coordinate 270,020 of LPNX011054128.1, forward strand.
TGTCTTGTCCATGAGCCAAAATATCCTAAAGTGAGGGAGCCTTGTTTTCTGAGCAAGGTATGTATTAATGTTCAAAAGGTCTTTTAATGGGCCTAAATC
>LPNX011054128.1:270265-325954 GCA_001517045.1 Pseudotsuga menziesii
AAGCACAACAGTATTGGATTCTTGCAAAGATGCTCTTGTGTGAGTTGTGAATATCACAAATCATATGTTAGGTTCAAGGGCTTGCAGCTATGATTGTCTAAATTTTGAGATGATTGCAAACCTGATATATTATATTTCTTAGAAACCAATCATTGTTTCTTAGAATTAGTAGTATAGAAAAATATAGCAATATATTTTTTTGTGATAATCTTGGAGACCAATAGCCTGATAATGCTCCTCCTTTTTAGCATTTGGTAGACCTTATGAAACTTGTATTCTTACCCAGAACTTGAAATACTTTGAATTTCTTTGCTGAGGCTCTTTTTGTCCAATTGGGTTGTTCACTTGAAGATCTAACTTACCAAATTAGTATCTCCATTAGCTCAGGAGACCATTCATCCCACAGGGGAAACAGAGCAAGATACAAAAGAGCAAGACTTGCAGACCTCAGTAAAACATACAGAGGAAGCCATGGAGGAAGATGTTCTATCTGAGCAGACTAATAAGAGGGACAACAGAATAAAATTACTTGAGGAAGAAATAGGTGAGAAGGATGACCTCATTGAGGATTTGGAGAGTCAGAGAGATGATTTGAATAAAGAAGTCTCTAAACAGGTAATAGATCTGCAAGGGGAAGATCTCCTAAAAGGAGCCAAAAGAGTGCTAACATCAAATCTCATCACTAGACTCGAACATTTACGCTTCCCTATTGAAGCCATGTACTAACACCAGCATAGATCCAAATCCTAGGCTCTATCAAGAGCCGAGAGGGATCAAATCCTATGAAGCACACTACAGCCATTTCTTCGCTGCCCCACCATGATGATTTTCTTTATTCCGGATCATGGGACAAGACTGTGAAGGTCTGGATAATATCAGATCTGAAATGTATTGAAACAATCTATGCTCATGACGACGCGGTCAACGCCGTTATAGTAGGCCCCGATGGATTTCTCTTCACCGGATTGGATGACTGCACGGTCAAGATCCGGAGAAAAAATATTGGGCCGTCGCCGCATATGCTCCTCACAACCCTTCGCGGTGAAAGTGGCCCTGGCCATGATAACGGGATGGGGCCCATAAAAGCTCTTGCCCTGAACGCTAATGGATCTGCTCTGTATGCAAGAACTTCCAATGGTCAAATAGTTTGTTGGGAGAAAGAGCAATACTCTTCGTCACAAATGCGCCAGATCGATATCCTTGGCGGCCCACACCATGCAATTCTATCTCTGGCAACAGGGGGTAATTAAAATTGTTTCGTTCCAGAATAAATGCTCCGTCTGTTTATTCCAAAATAGAAAAGAAGGCCTCACAATAACCTGTGATTGAATAAAAAGCAGGTAATCCTAGGTAAAGGATCAAAAAGGAATAGTTCATAAGATAGAAAATATATTTCAATTATCTCATGAGAATCAAAAGAGGGGCTTGATGCCGGCGTCGTCGAATAACATAGAATTTCTTTCACTTAAACTAAGTTCGAAAGGCATCTATTTTACCATACTTTGTGACACGTTATGATTGTAATGATTTTGAAGTTTTTGTTATGATCCAGGAAAAGGGAGGATAGACCTTGAATAGTATTTGTAACATGGATTCATCCTTTTGAATAACAAGTTATGGTTTTTTTTTCCTGGTGCAAAAAAATTCTAGTTAAAATTCCATGTTTACCGTATCCATATTATGTCAAATATTCACGAATTCCAAATGAATTTTGTACAAGAACTCTCAATACAGCCAAATCTTTAAAATGAATTATTATTTAAAATTTGCATTAGATATACATTATAAGGTTTCATTGTAATCAGAAATATCTCTTTCTTCATAAATTTATAGTAAGTGTAGTTTTTTATGTTTTCATTTGCCAAGATTCCCAAGTTTGAATCAAACTCGTACTCTGCAAGGTTTCATTTTAATTAGAAATAAATCTTTCTTCTAAAATTTAGTGTAGTTTTTTATTTTTTCATTTGCCAAGATTCTCTAGTTTTTCCCGTGACCTAGTCCAACTCTTATTCAGGTAACCTTGTGGTTGACAATGATCAAAATTGAAGAAAAATCAAACATCACATTTCGCCATCTATCAGAAAAGCTCCCTATCCAAACCGGGAAGCATAGTCACTTCTTGGAATTTTTTCCAGAATGTGAACGTTGTCTCACATTTTTCATTCTGAAAACAAGTAAATGAAAACTAAGTATATTGAGAATATAGTATATCTACACACTGACAAAATACACTAGCCAGTCCTATACTATTGCAAACTCCAGAATTATCTTTTTTAATTGTTTCTATTCTAAAGTAGGTTTTCCTGGTACGAAGTTTGTATTTATTCTTGTTATGAACAACATTAGAGAAGGGCAGGCAAGGTCCACAAGTTTTTAACCTCAGTCTTATCACAGTAAGCACACCCTGCTTAGCATCATAAAGAAAAAGACACTCTTTTTCTCTTGCCAGCCTCATTTTCCCCTTTTTTTGACCGTATAAAAGCAACAGAAAAACAGCCAAGTCAGTTAACAGTTCCAGCACCAGACGAGACTACAGACTAGAGTTAAAAATGGTTGAATTTTTTGCTCAACACTTTTGCCAATAGGTTTTTGGAAATGCAAAGAATTCAATTTTTGTTGTAAACATGGTTTTCTGATTTTTTAAAATAAAACTTCCTTCGATTGTTATTAGAAAAACAAGATGTACAGACTTCTATTAAAAAAAAGTGGGTTGCATAGCTGCATACACAGCCACCGATCACTAGCAACAACATGGTGAACAAAACAAAAGCGTTGCAAATGTGGTCATCTACCTGCAAAATTGCTCAGAAGATGGGAATTCCGGCATGGTAGGAAAGCTAGACCAAGCAGTGTCGTGTATTGTTTTCATAACCAGTTGCCACAACGATTTTAAACTATATTATGAACATAGTCTTTTCACCTTTTCCATACCAGTATAATACATGCCAAATAAAGATTTCTTCTACATAGAGAACTTGTTTTTTATAATTCCAAATCAAAATTATTTAAGCAAACATAGATTACTCACCGATTTGGGGCATTCTATCGGCCTTAGCATGACCTCTGCAAACCCTCCTCTACCTTTGTAAACCCTCCTCTGTGTGACCTCTATAAACCCTCCTCTGCCTATGCAAACGGCCTCCATCTGCGTGACCTCTTCAAATCCTCATATGCCTCTACAAAGCCTCCTCTACATGACATCTGTGGCCCTCTGCTCTACGAGCTCTATCCCATGTGGCCCTCTCCTCATCGAGCCCTCCTCTACCGCCCTCTCCTCTGCGAGCTCTGTCCCTTATGGCCCTATCCTCTTCGACCCTATCCTCTTCGGCCCCTCCTATACAGCTGTAATGGGTTAAAGGTTTATTTCCATTTATCCACTGCGACCCATCTCTTATGTGCCATCTATCCACTGTCTAATAGTCCCCTGTGTGCCATCTATCCACTGTGACCCCTCTCCTCTCTTTCTTTCATTGGTGTTGTCGCGAGGTTTGTTTGTGGCCGCGGGGGTCACCTCTCTTTCTTTCACTGGTGCTGTCGCGAGGTTTGTTTGTGGCCGCGGGGTTGTAATTTGTGTTTTTTGTTTTTTGTGGCGGGGTGAGGCATAACATTGTTTCATCCTGTGATAAATAACGCGCCGTCGCTTAAGCGACGCTTCTGAACTTTGAACATTCACACATCAACACGAACTTTGAACATTCACAAATGAAATAGCCGTCGCTTTTAACATTCACAAATCAAATAGCCGTCGCTTAACCGACGCTTGTGGCCACATTTGCAAAAAAAAATGTATCCTTTTGATTTTTGGTAAGTTTAACAAGAAAAATCCACGCGCTGTCAGAAGTAACCGTCGGATTTTGAATTGAAATGTAGTAGTGTACTAAAAATAACCAAACAAATCATCTCTAGATAATTGGAGTGCATCAACCTCATGATCAACATTGTCAGTAACCATAAAAATATTTTTAGAATCTACATCATGGCTTGGTTCATTTATACTTATCTCAGGAGGAGCATTCAATGAAGAAGAACCCACATCATTATCCAATAACGTATATGAATTCCTTGTGGAGAAATACAACCAACCAACCTTTATAGCGTGCTTGCAAATGTTGAGATGAATAGCCCATGGGCAATCAGACGCCATAAAATTTAGACGATACTAAGTGAGAAGGCACTGCCTATAAGGAGTGGTTTGAATCCTCACCCAATAAGAATGGTATATGCTCTCATGTGGGTAGAAATCACTCTCTGGGATCATTTTAGCTCTTTCTAATGATGACTCAAGTAGCTTCTCTTTCCTATAAGCAGTTGGGGTAGGTGGAGGTCTGAGGTGATTTGGTTCATCTTTCCCATGAAATGTGTCACTATCATTGATTTATGTATACATACCAATTGTATTGTTTAGTTTAACTGAATAAATTTCCAAAAAATATGTCAAACACTTGTCCCACATCACTTATTTCATACTCTGCTTCTCAAAATTCTGTTGGTACTTTTCTAGTAAAATAAATAATACTGAACACTAATCCAATACCCAATAAACTATTTTATCAGAAATCTACATTTACAATAATTTCAATCAAACTGAGGCTTCGTAAGGGATAGTAAAAACATGTGATTATAAGTAGAAACACATTATTTGGTATTTTGGAAGAAATATTATTAAATTTGTGCAAAATTCTGCACGAAGAAGTTTTCATAGTGAGCATATGCAACAATGTTTTGATGTATTTTCCAAATGACATATTGTTTCCCAAATATATATGGGTTTCACAGTCACTGTTTACTTGGGATATCTCTTACGATTCTTCCATGTTCATTCCTCTTACATACTCTCAATGATTTCAATTAAGACCCTAACCAATGCAGATCTCATACATTTGAACACCAACGACTTCTCATTTTGTTTCAAACATTTTATTCGTAGTTTCTCTATGAACAAAGATGGAAACGTGGGTAGCATAAGGGAAGTTAGTGTGGTCTATGGGATTCCTGCCAGTACGAGTAGTGATGGTATCTCTCTACACCAAAATCTGAGATTGTGGGATGGCGAGATCGAAGGATGCTTGTTTTTACTTTGTAACCTGGCCAATAAGCATTTTACTCACATATCATAGTGCTTCCATGGGTCTAGCTTGATCAAATTAATTGGGGTGCTATGGAACATACATTATGCAGTAACTGTATAATCAATTTCATATGAAGAGAAATTTTGAAGTGTATGAAAGTGAAAATACCATTGGATTGCTGCCAAGTTGATCAAGGATGAAGGAGATCACCCATTGTTGTAGCCCAAACTTATTGATTGCTACTGAAATTGGTGGATTATCCTTCTCAAACTATTGTATTTCCTGAACTTGTGTGGTGGAGTGCATTCATTAAGCATGGGAGGGGAGGCCCATTACGTTCAAATGCATGGTTGAGTAGTTAGCCATGCATTAATTGGATTGAACACGATCGATTGGGTTTTGGAATCCAAACTGACATGGATGATGGAGTGGACCCACATATATTGCAAAATGGGACAGGATGAACAGTCGGGTGGTATGGAGACGGGGCAAACACCAGAGAATAAGCAGACACTGGTCAGTCTTGGTCTCACGGAGGGTAAAAAAGTAAGCTATCCACTCCATGACATTGGGTGGTCCCTGATGCAAATCATCGGGTCGATAGAATACTCGTATTGAGCTTCATATCTAGCCTTTAGATAGATTCCTTAGATTCATCCAATTGTATCAACAATTTCTTGTGTTTCTCCATACTATCCTTCAAGTATTTACTCATGAGTACTTTAATCTAACAATACAAAGGAAATATTTGGTAGTATTTGGTTTCTCTGGACAGAGGGGATCCCACGTCATAGAACCATGGACCCATCTCCTCCTAAATATCCTCATTGAAAAATTTTCCTTGTTCATATTTTATCCAAGCTTCATCCTAAGTGATTTTCTTCTTGAGTTTGGTTGGGGTTTGCATCTAGTGTAGCTCTGTTACCTTTGTTTCCTCTTGTAATTCCCAAGTATGTGTGCCTTTCTTTTTTCCCCTACATCCATAGGCTCTACCTACCATGGATTAGAAAACACAGTATGACCATCCTACACAAAGAAGGAGAACCCAACAGTCAATGAGAACTAAACACAAGTTGTGATACCCTGAAGTATTATAAAGAACAAGCCCAATGAAAACAGAGAGTTGGTGCTAGCAGGGGAGTCCCAATTCTCAAACAACCAATTCCATTCTCCAAGACCCTTTCTTTGCATGTAAATACTCAAAATAGTATATATGGATAATCCCAATGAAGGTGTAGAAGTGGTTCTTATAGGGGACTCCCAATTCTCATATAAACACAATAGAATTTCAACCCAAAATTTGACACCTTGCATGTTTGAAATTCGACACTTCTCAGTTGCATCTTTGACACATGCAATTTTTTTTTCGTCGGTGGCATAGCGTCAGATATTCGACATGATACCTAATTCAATCGAAGATCTGACACCACAGGGTGTCTCCTATTCGATAGTTATTTGTTTCAAAGTGTCACTAAAAACTTGCACAAACCATCGAATATTCGACGCCTACCGACACTTGAAGGGTCGGCCTCCCAATGGGCTGAAGTTTCGGAGTCATGACCACGCTGTCTATGTTTTTTATGGAAAGAGTTGAATATCCAATGCCTACTAACACTTGAAATATCGGTCTTCTGACGGGCTAAAGTGTTGGAGTCATTACAATGCCGTCGGAGTTTTCCTAAAAGCGTTGAATATTTGACGGGAAAGGTGTCAAAGGTTTAATAAAAAGCATCGGTTGAGCATCGGCTGAAGGTGTCGGGTCTTTAACAAAAGTGTTAGAACACTGTCGGAAAAGTGACGCCTGGTGGTATATTTAACAAAAAAAAATTGATAGGTTTCCATTCAGGAAGAGGTGTAGTGCAGTTCACTTAAACATGTAGTAACAATGGTAACATTTGAATTTCTTGAACGCATGAATCTTTTGTGATATTTTACAAGAAGATGGGAAATTTCAAGATGTTTTACTTGTACCTTATCTGTCTAAAAAATATGATTTTCATCTATCAAATGACACACTCAGGCCATGGTAAGAAATTTATCTTCACCATATACTCAATAATTATTTCAGATTCAATTGATGGTTCAAATATTTCACTTGGAAAAGTTGATCACAAAAATAAATTGTATGTTTTTTCAAATTTTTTGCTTAGAACTCCTACTTTAGCTTTGTTAATGCATTCTAATGATGTTAGTAAGTTATGGCATGATATGTTTGGGAATATTAACTTACGTTAATTGCATCAATTAATCAAACAAGACGGGATAGTGGGGTTGCCACCTATATCCTTCTTAGATGGAGTTTGTCCAATATATACTCTTGTTAGGCACCTTGAAGAGATCTTTGAGAAAGGAAAGGCTAAGAGAGCCACATCACTTCTTGAGTTTGTGCCCGGTGACGTTACTGGTCCCTTTCCTCACCTATCTATGAATAAATAAATATACGTACTTACTACTAACCTTCATTGATTACATATCTATATACACAGGGGTCTACTTCTTAAAACACAAAGATGATGTGTTTGCTTGTCTTCGAGATTTTAAAGCTCTTGTAGAGAAACAATCTGGTAAGGGGATCAATATCCTTCACAAAAATAATGGTGGAGATTATTCCAATAAATATGTAAATAATCTATATCCTTTTCATTTACATTTCTTTACTTGACAACTCTTACGACATATCAGTATGTTATGCTTCTATATATCTTTTTCATTCTAGAGCACACACTCTGCCGGTGATCATTGAATTTTATGCATCAAAATAATCTAATTAGTGTTTTAGATATGATATATTTTCACTCAACATGTCCAAATGAGTGATGATATAGAATCATTTTGTCAAACATATAAATAAAATGCATGCTCAAGTCCAAGTCAACCAAAGGACTAAAATGTAAAATATAAGTAGTTTGTGGATACCCAATGGATATATAAATCACTTGAGAAGAACTCAGGACATTATAAAGGATAGAAAAATAATTTGGTTGTCAATTAAAGATAAGGGCTAGAGAGAATTTTTGTTATTTACAAAGAAATTCATAAATGCAATAAAGGATACCATGGAGTGTTATGAAATGGTGCAAATAAGAGTCTTAGATTGCATAAAGTCCAATAATGTTGAAAAATGTGACACTATGAAGGAAGTATTAGTATAATTGAGTAGAATGCTAGAAGGATATTCTGATATTACACATGAGATTCCAAGCATTTTTCCTCCAAAGAGGAATATTAGGAACAATATAGACATAATTAATTCATCCATGTATGTACATGCTTCAGTAATTACTCTTCTTCATATTACTCCATTTATCCTTCAAGTTAAATGGAATACACAACTTCTCAAGTATTGGTTTCCCATTTTCCAATATCCATTTCCATGGGATTACATTGGTTATCTCATTGGAAATATGATCTGCATACTTTTCTTTGTGAAGAAAAACTTCCCTCAAAATGAGCCAGTTGGATTCTATAGCATATTACTGATTTTTTTTGCTAAGCTAGAAGGGATGTTTTTTTAAACGTACATGGAAATCAAAATTTTCACCTAGAATGGTAGATGGATATAATTTCAAATATTCATCATGCATGGAAATAACACATTGCAATAGTACAATGATCACACAGTGCAATAGCATACAAGCATTAGATGTGCCACACCCCTGTGCAATAGCATATCGTGCACAGACCTAGAAAACACCACTAAATTATACAAGAAATTTACAAAAGATCAAAGGTACGAAGCTTTACTGATGGACCAACTAGCAAAGAAGTTCCAAAATCTGCAATAGAAAGACAACCTCCGGCACATAAACCTGCAACTAAATGTTCATAAAATGCCATCAATATTTTCATAAGATTCCTTAAGAAGCAATCATGTACCCAATTGAATAAGATGGACTGTATGCTGACCTATTGATTGATCATCAATGAGGAAGTCTCCCATGTCAAACTAAAGGAAATAGCAAAATCAATTTATTAGAGTATATTAATCCCATGACATACCTACTAGTAACTATGGCTCATACAAAGAACATGGTAAGCATGTGTTTATCCTTAAATACAGTAAATCTTAAACCTGGAAAACTAACATGATTCTATTACATACCTTCCAGTAACCCTTTCGAGTAATAGGAGCATATTGATGTTTACCCTTGAAGTGATCAGGATAAACACCACCAAAAATCATGGCTGCAAATGGGATTTCTTTAATAAAAAAATTTTTTCCTTGGGAAAGAACCTCGAAACTGTTTCCAACAAATGTGAAAATGTTGCCTTTAGCGAAAATATGTCATACCAAATCTAATGATCTATCATTGTAAATCAGTGAAAATGAATGATACTCTTTTTCAGGCTGTGGATACCTCTGGAAGATTGCCTGAAAACAACAAAAATAAACAGTTTTTATAACTTAAGCATTCAAACAATGCCTTCCAGAAATAAAATAGCAAATAGATATTTATTTTTTCAAGCAGATCTCAATAATTTTTTACCATAACAATATACTCGTGGAATAATAGGGAAACAACGCTTTAGATACCGTTTTCCTCACAAGTCTATCTATCTTTTTCTGTCTTTTGAACTTTCATATTCCCATCAAACTCGAATGCCTATCATATTTCTTGTAATGAAATGTCTACATTTAATTTTGTTGTCCTAGCTATATGGAATTGGTAAAGTATTACCAAGGGGCCAGTTATCATGATAAATCAAACTATTTAAGGTAATTGTTTAGATCAGATAGAACAAAGTTTGCCTCAATGTATGGTAATCATCATCATCAACTAAATGTATGTGTGTGCACATGCATAAATACCCAATACATAGCTCAATCAAACAAAAGAAAACATAATTATACCTTGATTTGTGGATCTTCACACTATCTTCTTATGCTTTACCTTTCAAAACATCATTCAACATACTTCATTTTTTGTCCTGTTGCAATAGTTTCATGTTAGGATCCATCAAATAAATTTATGTTTGTTTATGAAAATAACAAAACCAATCTAAATAAATACAATTCTATTGCAATGTAAATTACAATACTATTCAACTATTCAAGTAAATTAATTGTTAAGAATAGATCACTTGATAAAACATGGATAACCAAAAATACTATGTATATAAGGCCATTGATCTAATCAAAACAACATTTAGTTCCTCTTAAATATGGAAATGTTTCTCAACGTTATCTGTAACAAGTTCCAATGGAGGAGTCAAATAGAAATAGTGAAAATTATACACTAAAATTATAGAAATAGATGGTTTTTAATGTATTCTCCCTTACCATTCAGTGAGCTCCTCTCTATTTCGAGAATAATTTAATATTGTCTACTAAACAGGACCAACCACGTGAAGGTGGAAGCTCTTATGGCCCCTCCCCCCCCTCACATCACTCTCAACTCCCCAAACCCAATGCATCGACTTGCAAATAACAATTTATTTCACTATTCCACAATCCAAATAACAATGCATCTACAATGCAAATAACAATGCATCTACTGCAAATTATTTCACTCAATAGTTGAAAGATGCTTTCACTAAATCATTCTTTAAATCATTCATTAAACCATTCAATAATTCAACAGCTGAAAAAACCATTCATTAAACCATTCATTAACTCATTCATTAAAACATTCATTTAGTCAATGGCAGAAAAAAAAATCAGTAAACCATTCATTAAAGCATTCATTCAAACATTCATTCATGAAACAAAGGAAAAAACCATTAAATGGTTTTTTTATAAATAAGAATCACTCAAAATTTGTTTAGTCACTTCCTTTTTACTTTTCTTCTCTTTAAATATTTAGTTAGAGTCACATCTTCTGGAATTTGATCATCGGTATCCCTACTAGTCTGCTCGCAAGGTTGAACTTCAGGCGAGTGACGATGAATTTCTGCAATAATGTCCAAATATTTCATTAATATATTTATATTTTGATAAATACAAGTAATTCATTTAAAAAAACGTTACAAATGTGTGTTTTTAACTTCCATGGGCACATCAACATGTTCAACATTATCTCGTATAGGCTCAACTTGTTCTGTGTTATCTGCATCTACATGCTTTGTAGTTGAATAGTGTAGAATTAGAATTAATGTTAATCATCTGCAATGGTCTATAAAAAAATAGTAGCACATTAATAAATTCATTACCAGGATGAGAAGCATGACCTTCGTGGTGTTGGTCATGTACATCCTCGAAATGAATGGGATCATTACTTTCCTGCACAAAAAGGAATAAATAATTTATGTTAATTTATTTATAAGCAAAAAATTGCATGAGCATTAATAAATTATCATTAAAATATATAGTTTTTACATACCTTGGCACTAGATGGATCAGCAGAAGATCGTGCAGTATTCCCAGACAAGTTTCTTCGGTGTTCAACAACGGCGTCAAATCCCTGTTCGAAGCCAAGCTTCATGCAATATGCACTGGGCAATTCTTTGAATTGGTTAGCCTTCATATTTGCATGATGCCATTAATTTTACATTTTTTTTCAGAACAAAACAAAAATAATAATATGTATGATATTTGGATGCAGATTCGGGTTTTGCGATACTTATATATTGGGCCGCCAAGTTGGAGGAACCACCAGGCCTAAGCTTGTGTTGGCCAATTTTTTCAATTCTTGCCTTGGTAGCCTTAGATGTGTCTGAGAGCCTAATTAATTTTTTAAATACATTATTTGATGTACCAAAATTGATATAAAAACTAGTAATAATAAGGCTTACCACTACATTTTGGAATGTATTGCATACCTCCCTATTCCACCTAGTGGTATCTTTCCTGATTTTCTCAGGACCTTCTCTTTTCCATCTTCCACCAGGGATTTCCAATCCATATATGGAATAATTGGAGGGCGCTCATACCCAGGGTTATTTTCTAGGTGAACCCTATACTGGTCTTGGACAATCTTCAAATGTTTTCCAGCCTTCTGTAGGACCTTCGATGTATCAAAGGTATCTTTTCCGAACAGACTAACCAAGCGATTAGTCAAATCATCCTTTAAATATTTTGGCTGCTTGTTCCACATTGTGTGGATGGTGGGACCAAAGATCTCCAAGGCCAAATCATTCATATGTTTATAAAATATGTCATTTCCTGCAAAACATTAATGGCATCATTAGTCAACATTAAAAAATATTATCAGTATATTAGACACAAATTATAAAAACTAAATTGAACAATCTATAATGAACTGGAATCCTCTCTTTCTTTATTGGAACCAGTTCTTCATTCACCAAAAATGTACACACTATTGAACTAGTGCTAGTCACACGAGAAGATCCAGGAAATGATTCCACATCTCTATCTAATCCTGCATCCACCCCTTCTTCTGCAGCGTTTGTTGTGGGTGGGGCAACATCAGCTACACCCTCTTCTACCCTCGGGGGTGTCATAGAGCGTGTTTCCTACTGTTTAGTTGACAATATGGGAGCAGTATGTGGTGTACATGGAGTGGTTTGGTCACTAGGACCAAAATTTTCTTTACCACCACTGATAATATCCATAGCGCACTGTAAATTCAAACCATTGTATTATAAGTTCAATAGCATATAAAATAAAATATTATAAAGTTTTTATCAATGAATTTACATTATTATTTGATAACTTACGTCCACTTGTTTAAGTTGCTATAAGAACAATTGAATCCTTTGTTTGAGCCCTTCTATTAGTGGAACTGCCAATGTTAGACGAATCAGTTCCTCATTTTGTTTTTCCCTTGTCTTTTGTAGCACCCTCAACAGGTCTGTAGACTCTCTAATTTCACCTTCTCTCATCAACCGGGAGACCTCATTCTATAAAGAGTTTTGAGACACTATTTTATAAATCGAATCTCCTGTCTGCAATTGAAATATATAAAAAATTGCTTAGTCTTTGAAGCAATAGTGTGCACAAATAATTATATTAGGGATTTCATCTAGGATTACCTGAAGCCTAGACGAGGGTGTGGTCTGATCAACAAATGGGGATTTACCTCGATCAGCCACCTGCAAAAAAAAGTAGAGAACATTATCACAATGAACGCAATATGTAACAGCTAACAAATATAGAACAAAAATAAACACTATGCTACATGTTTTATATGTGTACATTTTTGAAGTATTTAGAATGTGGAATTACATTTAGGTTTACTGGTTTCCTCGAGGCTCCAATCATTTGATCAACAGCTGGGGAATTTCCCTTGTCATTCTGCAAAAAAGGTAGACAACATTACCATCATGAACACAAACATAAAAATGAAAGAATACATAACAAAATAAACATTATGCATCATGATATACATGTTTATGATTTTAAAGTATTTGAAATGGAGAATTACATTCATGTTTGGCTGTTGCCCCGATGCTGTAGTCGGCTGATCAATAGCCGGTTGGCTTCCCTGATCAACACTCTGCAGGGAAAATAAATAATATTATATAAATGAACCTAATATACTAATGAAAATACATAACAACGTATCTGTATGTCCATCCTAAATTTAATATTACATTGGCAATATCGATGTATACTTGCTGCATTGACTCAGGTCGGCAAACATATACAGAGATGGAGGTGCTCCTGAGAGAGCCCTGCATAAAAAACATACTAAAAGTTACATAAGAAAACATGAAAAGTAGAAAATTACAATTATATTCTAATGAAAATTCCTATAGATGTTAAAATAATTAATAAAATGATGGTTAAATTGTTTGTTGTACCACAACCATACTAACAGTGTTTGTATCTACATGATTCAAATTGTAATCAATAAGCAAGTCTTCGCCAGTAGCTATTGATTTAATTGCACAAAGAAAGACATGGTTTCCTTCACACGACTCGAATATGCAGTTGGGTTTCTTTAGTGTAGACCCTGGTTGTGTATTGTTTATAAACCCCGTAATATTACCAGTTGTTTTTGGCCTTTCGTCCATGTACAATGTTGCTCCTTTATTTTGAGCTTTGTCTTTCAGTTATATATAATTTGTTGACAACCCATATCTATGCATACTTCATTTATATTGGACCAAGCGCATCCAATCACTATAGTTGTAACAGGGTCCATTATACTCCATAAATTCTATACATCTACCGTATCCAACCTTTATGCCGTCCATGCAAAACAACCCCAATCCATGCAATGACTACAATGCAATTCTATATATCCTCTCATTCACACAAAAATTAGTGTTTACTTGAGGAAGATCACTAGGCACCCATTGTTTCACTAGGTGTTGGTACCTTAATGGAACGTCGATGTCTCCCACTGTCTCATCATCATAGGAACATGACCCCCCTCCTTTGAGAAAAAAATTCATGTGTTTGTTGAATTTTCTTCTGATCTTCTGACATCTAGTTGATATAGCCCTTGTAGAACTATTGGATGTCTCAGTTTCCTCTAGCCTTCCCAAAATCCCTTCCCTAGAGGAAGACAAGTCTAACAAATACCTGTTTGGTTCTACTTGCACCATGGCCGAAATTGTTTTTGGCATAAGCATAGAAAAATACCAGCAAAAAAACTTGGAAAGACTTATGAGCAAAAAACTTGTTAAAGAAAAATCTTGTCAAGAATGAGTTTGGTTAATAGGTGTGGGCATTTGGTAGCCCTAAAAATTCTAATGTATGCCCCTCTTTTAGTTACATACAAGTCTCCATTCTCACTTATTGCTTGCATTGCCTTTTCCTAACATGAATTGGGTAGGATTCATAAGCTTCATATGTACGCTTGTGGCCATTGTACTTTGGCCTTTCAACGTTGTCAAGCTTGAGATGATATTTTATGCATATGCATCAAGTATAACATTGCAATTTATGAGAATATATGTCTGTATAGGGCCTGGAGGTTCTCCTTTAATGGACTATCTCCTTCAAAGAACCTATCTTCGCATTCATCTACATTTACTTCGGATAGAAGTGATACGGAGTTGGTATGTTGGTCACTTCCATCAAAAAGCATCTTTGACATGAGTTCCTTTTTCAAGGAATCTTGATTAACCTTCTCTTCCAAACCTCTAGCTGGTCACTTTTCCACTCTACATTGTCCCGATTATTCATTTTCCTGACCACTCCTCTCTCCTTACTCTACACTCGTTGTTGTTGTAACCCTTAATTTTGATGGTTGTAAGTGGTTTTTAGTGTTCCCATGAATGATGTTGTGATGTTGTAGATGATTATCCATTTTACCTAATATGTTTTATGATCTTTTCCATCTTTGCTAGGGTGCACATACTTGTTGTTTATGGCTTCTTTTGCTTGAAAGTTGAAGGGCCTAAAAGTGCCCAGATCTCATCTAGGACCCTTTAATGAGTCATAATAACAACTATTGTTATAGGATTTTATTCTCCAAATGATACACCAAAACCATACTTATCGGTTAATATTTGTGTAGGGATTTTTTTTCTGATCTCTCCCATAATTTCTCATACTAATGGGATTGTGACTATCAAGTCAATGCCTTATTTGCATAGTGGCAATCCTACAACAGTACACTAGAAATTCTAAAAAATTCTAATGTATGGCATAAAAATTCTTATGTATGCCCCTCTTTTAGTTACATACAAGTCTCCATTCTCACTTATTGCTTGCATTGCCTTTTCCTAACATGTGTTGGGTAGGCTCACAAAATATCATGTTATACATGGGCACTATGATATGCTCACAAATATTTATATAATGTATTATAAATGTGTGTTCCTAAAGAATTTGGCAATACACATGGATGGGAACTATTCTTGGTCACCAATGCTTTCACATCTCTGGAAATATGTTTGAAACATACATCACATATAGCAAGTATGATGACATGTAGAATGTTGGAACAATTATGGTGGTTGTGTATTTGGATATTTAGGTGTTCTTATTACTGGCTTACCCCCTTTCAACAATAATATTTGCATATTTAATCAACTGTGTTTCTATATACAATATAGAAACATATATAAAACATATAGAATAATCCTTGATCGATAAACATATTACAATGAGCCTCGTGACTCAAACTCAAACTTGGTAGAGTCAACCGAGTTGACCCCCAACCGAGATGACTCGGCCTTTGAAACGATTCGAGTGACAAGTTTGGTTTCGAAATTAGCAAACTAGGGTATGACTGACTGGATCGGTAAAAAAATGATCATTTCATCCCAATCCGTACTAAATCAACCAAGTGAATGTGGGACTACACAGGTCACACACATGAAACTTAAATTCAAAAAAAAAAAAAAACCTATAAATATAAACATCGAGAATCTAAACCTACTTCATTGTCAAGTCAATTAGCTTTGTAGGATTCCTATACATCATAACACTATTTGGAGTAAAACACAACTTGATTTGTAGGCCCTAAATTCCACCCATGTGCAAAATCGTCAATCTATAAAGCAGCCCCGAAATACAAAAACATTCTTCACAAAATAGGGCATGAACCATGTGAACAACCTTCCAAGTGGACTAGCTCATTGAGTAACCTCCAAGCATGTAATATCTCTCATGAAATGGTGTATAAAAGAGTGTAAGCATGCTTCAAATGATGAATTTCTCCTTTGGTAGGGCTGAACACTACCCTTATGCATGTGTCTCCAAGGATGAATGTTCCTCAAATAATGAGAGAAGGCCTTCCTATAAGAATAAACCAGTACGCCAAGGTGAATTGGCCCTCTTTAGGGCTTCCATTTTATGCACAGGGGCCCTTAATGCAAAACAAACTTGGTATTTTAGGGCCAACTAGGGTTGTTACTTCTCTTATGCACAGGTCCAGAGATGTTTAGGGTTTTTTTGTGACCTAAGGTTACAAGGAAAGACACCAAACACTGTTATTTGCTATTGATCTCCTTCAAGAGACTACCAAGAATCACCTAAAGCACAATCCTAGTTGGTTTATAGGGTCTGAAATTAAATGATATTTGTTTTATTTAGGTTTGTTTACCCCCCTTTTGTGGAGAAAAAGAACCCAAAATTCATGATACTGCTATAAATTGTTGTTTAGGAGGTTGGGACAACCCTTATTTATTCCTAGAATGAAGGTTTGAGGCTGTTGGAGTGCCCATGCATGCTCTTTATGTCCATATATGTGCCCAAAATCGTTTGTTAATGTCATTTCAACCCTCAAATTCAACCCAACATTTCACAAATCCTGTTTTTTCCATTTTTTGTCACTTTTCATAGGGCTATTCATGCCCATAACTGCCTTTTAACCCTCCAATTTGACCCAGATTTAGAGGTACACCTGTTTGGTGATGGATAAGTGCACAAGGGTGCCCAAGATGCTGAAATAGGGTTGCTTCATACCCTTTTTTACTGTCAAGTAGGTTTGTTTATGCCCAAAATTCATGTGGATGCTACTATAAGGCATATGAAAGAGATTTTATGGTTGCTTTCACCCACAGATTTCTCATTTTCACAGCCAGAATTGCAAAGACCTCCTCGTATTGCCATTGATCATCATCTTTTATTGCTGCAATGTGCCCAGAGCTGAAAGTTGGCCTAATTATAGCTGATTTGAGATGCTTTACTGTTTGTTGTGACCTTCAGAATGCTCCCAAAGTGCTCAGATTTGTCCCTTTGATGCTCATACTTGATTCTAGAGTTGTTTATTCCCATAGGACAGCCCAAAATTGCTCCTAGTGTGCTCATAACTAAAAATGAAAGGGCTCGCTGCTGTTACACTCCATAAACTGTCCAAATTTCAAAACCAACTCAAAACTCCTTGCTCTTGGGGGCTTTGGAGTGGGTATGAAATGTTTCCCTGTCAGTGCAATGATTCTTCCAATGTTTGATAGTTGCCCTGTGATTGCCATTACATTATTGCCATCTATAAACCACTATTGTGCTTTCATCAATATTGCTCCCATTCAAGAACAAATAAGTAGACATTACTTCTCTCCCTACATTAAGTCCATGTGCACATAATGACTAGCTTTGGTACTTCCTAACTTATCAGTATTCCTTTTGACAACAAAAGTGAAACATGAAACAATATCCTTACTTTTAGCATCTTGCATAGTTGATGGCTTTGATCAAACTGTATAAGTACTTTGTTCCCAAAGTAAATATTTTGAGACCTACGAACGAGGGGGAGTGAGATGAATGGTCGAAGGAATCCAATGGAGGATGAATTGATTCCCTGTTATGCCTACCCAAAGGTCCTTTAAGTATTGGATGCATACACCATCAAATATGTGGTATAAACCTCAATACATCCCTAAGCTAAGATCTATGGCTATATTTTTATTATTATTATTCTCCATTCCATTCATTTATCAAATTACGCGTGGATTATGGTGTGTTTTATTTCGTGAAATGATATTTCTCGAGTGGGGATTCTTTACTATTTATAGGCTATTGAAGCAATTCAAAGGTGAAACTATTTTTTTATCATCATCCTTAATGACTCATTTATAGGCATTATCTAGGTTCTCCTTGTTAGGTAACACATGTACCTTCTCTTATCCCCTATCTTTTGAAGGGTTGAAGGTATTACAAAGGGTACTGGATCACCAAATGGAAAAATATAGTATCCCAAACTGATATTCTATTGTTTTGATAGTATGTTTGTAGGTTCGGTGCTTTAGTTATGCTAGATTGACAAAATAAAAGTTGCATGAAAAACAATGTCATGCCAAAAGGCCCTATAATATAGTTCTTTTGGAGAATAAATAGGAAGAAGACTGTCACTGAGAGAAGGTACACATACCAATAATAATAATTTTGATAGTATGTCGAGATATGTGAGGCATGCAAGCAATGCATGTAGCGGAAGATGTAGGTACAATTATCAAAATAGGTTATCTAGTCAAACGTATTACCTTTCTTTTTTGCATTGACTTAGCCACTTTCAATTCACTAACTCTAAAATAGCTAATAAGTGTTGGCTAATAATGGTGACGATTCGTGGTATTATGTTTCATTAGGTTGCAACATCGCAAACTTGTGAAGCATTATACCACAAATATTCACCGTTTCTTGGCTGAACACTTTTTATCTTTTGTGAGATATAGTTCATGTGGACAGTTTTGTTTGATGATGATATTTACAGGTATGTAGAAACAAATTTAATATTTTGAAAAAATAGTTATTGTAAGTGGATTACTTCATTCAATCACTTAATGAAAATATATTGTATAGTCCAAGCTCTCATGGTGTTTAGAGCTTGGGAATTACCGGGTTAGGTTCAAGTTGCTTTCTAATATAACGTTTCTATAATAAAACACCTTAAAGAAGAAATCCATAACATTTGGCAGAATTCTGGCAAACCCCTCTTGTCGCTACAATTTGGAAAATACTGGGTTAGGTTCGAGTTTCTTTATAACCTAGGGATTTTATAATGATCTTGAATGATCTAGGGGTTAGGTTCGAGTTTCTTGCTTATAACAAAATATGGCTCGGCAATCCTGCTCAGGGCAGCGACCGTTTTTCATCCTTCTCCATCGGACCGAGCATACATGTGAGCATAAAAACTCTATCTATCATGGCTATGGTGGAATTCGAATCCTTCTCTAAACCTCCCTTAAGCATCTCATTTGGGTGGGGTCAGCTTAATAGATTATTTCGGAACCGGTTGCTGAGATAACTCACATAAAAAAAACCAAACAAGTTTGAATGTGAACCAAAATGTGGTGGGTTCGTCCACTAATTGTAATGCTCAGACTAGCCATACTTCAGAATCCATATTAGCCAATATGGGTTAAATGTGGGTTAGCTGAAAGTGCCAAATTGGGTCTGTCATTAGCTGATAAATCTAAGTTCATGCACATCGAAGAAAACCCATGTTTGAAAGCTAATAAAGATAACAAAACTATCTAATACATTCCTACTACTGAAGGATCTGTTGAATGCGCCATTGAGGAAGAATACTCCGAAATCCTTTTTCCTTTATTGCTTTCCTCTCAAGTAGCCTCTCCCTTTCATCTATTGGCTAAGAAAACCTGGAGATTTGCAGGAATATCTTAAAAATATAAAAATAAACATGAATTAGGGCACAATACTTACAATTTTGGGATTCATTGTCTCAATTGACAATTGGCCTCCTTGTCCGCTACAAAACCACAATCCACTCTCCGTAGTCTTCGTGGCCAGTCCAAATCGTTGCTCCCACTGATATTGTTCTCTGGCCAAGTTGCGTAGATTGACCCTTGATCACTGAATGACAAGCACCCGATGAGATGCACAGCACAGAGGAAGAATATTTCTTGTGATCACTGAACACAAGCACCCGATGAGATGCATAGAAAAAGCTTTCTCGTGAAGCTGAAAGGAAAATAGTGTGCCAATGTTAGTGTTTTTTTTGTGGTTTTATGTTTTTGTTATTTTATTTGTATATATGTATTATAAATAATTGTGTTATAATTATCTATATATATTGTTTTATGTTTTAATTAATTTATTTATTTATGCTTCATTTTATATATATATATATACTATGTTTTATTTATATATGTATACTATGTTTTATTTTTTTATATATACAAAGAGGGGGGTGTATCTATGTGAGTCTTTATTTGTGTAGTGAATCTACGATGATGAGGATGAGGATGTCGCTGATGATGATGATGTCGATGATGATCATGATGTTATCCATCACGTTGATCATTATGATGATGATGATGATGATGAAGATGAAGATGATGATGATGAAGATGACAACAATGATGATGATGAAGATGATGGTGATGACAGTCTTGATATCATATGAAATGATCAAAATGCTAACGATTTTGATGATGATGATGCTGTCGATGGCGACGATGATGTTGGTGATGATGATGATGACGCCGTCGCCGCCGCCGACGATGATGATGATGGATGATGATGATGTTGATGGATGATGATGATGTTGATGATGATGATGATGTTGATGATGATGAAGATGATCATGATGACGATGATGAAGATGATGATGAAAATGATGATGATGATGATGATGAAGATAATGTTGATGATGATGATGATGATGATGATGATGATGATTATGATGATGATGATGAGGATGGTGACGATGATGGTGATGATGAACCACATGATGATGATGTTCATGAAGATGATGATGATGAAGATGATGATGAAGATGATGATGATGATGATGATGTTCATGAAGATGATGATGATGAAGATGATGATGATGATGATGAAGATGTCATTGATGATGATGAACATGATGATGATGATGATGATAAGGATGTTGAGGATGATGACGATGATGAACCACATGATGATGATGATGACAACGACGATGATGATGTGTGATGGTGACGATGTTGATGATGATGATGATGATGATGCTGACATGTGTGATGATGATGTTGTTGATGATGAAGATGATGATGATGATGATGATGAATATGATGATGAAGATGATGATGATGATGATGAAGATGATGTTTATGATGATGAAGATGATGATGATGATGATGATGATGTTCATGATGATGATGAGGATGGTGAGGATGATGGCTATGATGAACCACATGATGATGATGTTCATGAAGATGATGATGATGATGATGATGATGATGATGCAGATGATGATGATGATGATGAAGATGATGTTGATGATGATGAACATAATGATAAGGATGATGATGAGGATGGTGAGGATGACGATGATGATGAACCACATGGTGATGATGATGTGTGATGAAGATGATGATGTGTGATGATGATGATGATGTGAGATGATGACGATGTTGATGATGATGATGTTGATGATGATGTTGATGATGATGATGATGATGATGTGTGTGTGATGATGTGTGTGATGATGATGTTGATGATGATGAAGATGATGATGATGATGATGATGAAGATGATGATGATGATGATGAAGAAGATGATGATGATGATGATGAGGATGGTGAGGATGATGACGATGATGAACCACACAATGATGATGTTCATGAAGATGATGATGATGATGATGAAGATGATGATGAAGATGATGATGATAATGATGAATATGATGATGATGATGATGATGTTTATGACGATGTTGATGATAATGATATGAGGATGGTGAGGATGACGATGAAGACAACGACATTGATGATAATTATGATTTTGATGACGACAATGATGATGATAACTATGATTTTGATTATGATGTCAAAAGAAAACCATGTGTGTTACTAACTACAATGTAGCTTATGTGCATTATCAAATGATAAAGGTTTAGGTATAAATCACTTTAAATCAATATTTATTTATAGTAGTTGGCAATATAATTAACTCACACGATTTATAGGATGAAAATGATGAAGACAATATGACAATGACGATGACGATCATGAAGACGATATGATGATGATGATGATGAAGACGATGACGATGCTACAAACGACGATGACGATGATATGAAGTAATTAATTTGATTTAGGTTTAATTTTAATGATGATGATGACGTTGAAGATGATGATGATGATGATGATGATTATGATGAAGATGATGATGATGAAGATGATGATGACGACGATGATGATGACGATGATGAAGATGATGATGATACTTATGATTTTGATGACGACGACGATGATGATAATTATGATTTTGATGATGATGATGACAATGATAATGATGATGACAATGATCATGAGGATATTTACCTTTCATTAATATTTCAACATCTTCTTCATCCATTTCATCGTCTTCTTCATCCCAGTCATCATCTGTATCATCAGATCCAGAGTCAACATTGTAAGGGTTGGCCATATCATCAATGTCATCATCATCAATTATGCTCATCGTGTCATCATCGGTATAACTTTCATCGGCATTGTTTGCTACATCATCGGATTCAACTTTTGCTTTGAGTACATCTTCTGTTGGATCATCATCATCATCTAACTCATGTTGATCATGCTCTGTTTCATCATATCCTTCTTCCATAGAACCCTCTTCATTAGCATCGTTTAGGTTATACTTTACTCGCCTTCCCCTTGGATCGTGTCTCACAACAAATGACTAGCCCGCTCTACTTGGAACCTCTGAGTAAAATACTTGTTCACATTGGCTTGGAAGAACATAGGGATTTGTTTCTGGCTCAAACAACCTTGTGTTTACCATGGTAAATCCATTATCATGTTCAATAATAGTTCTATCGGGATCACGTTGATTCAATCGTAACCTGTACCATTTGAAAATTAATAGAACTACCTTAAAGGATTTAAAGTCACACTGTATAATATCTTCCAAATACCCATAGTATCGATTTTTTGAGAATTCTGGATGTCTGTTAGTTCTAGATGAAACATTGGTAACCTGAAAGACAACAGATATCCCAGAATCTAATGTTTTCTTTGTTTCATCCAATTTTTTGATCTGATATCTACCTCCATTGCATAACATAGCCTTATGGTGTTTTACCTACAATAAGAAGTACACGAAAAGGTTACAAAACCATTAAGTCCTTATGCAACAATACATGGAAAAGAAGAACATGTACGTCAAAATGTAATTTGAAAAGTAAAAGATTTAGAGGGATTGATTAATTATATGCTTTCCATTTTATCTTTTACACCATATGCCAAATCGATTTCCCTTTCTGTTAGATTTCTATCTCCATTGCGTTGTGCTGCTTTTACCAATGAAACCACACCTTCCCATGATATTCCATCACCCAATTGTTCACATCGTTCAATCCATACCTTCATCCATTCAAGATTGTTTGCGATGTATAAATGAATTGCATCCCATTCTCGACCAACTATTTAATGACAATAACCATTAAAATGAAAGAAAGGTGTAAATCTCCTGAACAAAGTATATGCTCTTAATTGAAGCAATTATGACTAGAAAATACAATTAGAATATGAACGATATAATAAACATCCACTAGCTAATAATTACCTTTCAGCTTCCTCAATATACCTTTCCCCTTTAGTTGCTCCCCTTCAATTTTTTTATTGGAGTCCAAATCACAAATGTGACGTAAATTGAGCTTTGACACTAAAATAGGAAGATATTCACTAACATACAACATGTTTTGGTGTACTGTATATCCTTCCATCATAGAACCCTCAGCATGTGCTCGCTGTCTCATCAAACCCTTCATAAATTTCAAGTGCCTCTCAACCATCCACATGGACCTTGAGTGCACTGGTCCACACAACTCAATCTCCTCAACTTGGTGTATGTGGTAGTGTTCCTGTGCATTGAAAAATGTCGATGGTATATGCTTCTGCATTTCACACATCAGATGAGGAATTTCTCTCCTCCAATACTTTATATCTTCTTTATGGATTTATTTATATTTCAACCATCTACAAGTGATGCAAACCAATAATGATATTTAACAAAAATAAACATTAAATTACAATATATGCTGAAATAGTGCACAAAAAAGAAATATAAATTATACGGAGAATTAAAGAAACACTAAGCACATGTAAGTAATGGCTAGTTACCTCATGTATTTACTGAGATTATATATAAATTGTTTGACATTGTTGTTGAAGTTGTCTGGGAGAGAGAGAGGTAGAACATACTATATCAATATACAAACCACGCCATTTATTAAACAAAGAGTATACAAACAAGAAAAAAAAATATGCACAGTAAAATGCAAAAAAAAAAAAAAATGGACATAACAATAATAATTACCTTAGCCCGCACGGGTGTGGCTCATTGGCGGTTCCGTTGTAATGAAGTTGTTTGTAAATTGGAGGTCATGAGATCAATCCCACCCGGGTTTACCTGTGTCCCATGTCTTGCGACGGGTGTGGGGCACCTAGGGTTATAGTGGTAGCGGGAATGGATCCCTGGACGCCGTGTCACGCGAGTACCAGCCCGGCCCCAGTTGCCGATTCCCCTAGTCAAAAAAAAAAAAACAATAATAATTACCTTGATGAAGACATGCCAATCATGTGTTTTGACCCCCGCAAAATCACAGTTTTTGGTTATGATATTCTTCAAGTTCGCACAAAATCTAGTGGGAAATTTATTTTTCCGCATTACTTCTTTGACAACATTGCTTTGTTTCTCTGTAAACATCCATGGAATTGAGTTTAGATTAACTTGTTCTCTGTTGGTATGAAATTGGATGACATATTTCATTGCATGGTTGCTTTCTTGAATGTCTTTACAAGCTTTCACAAATTTATCTTTCTCCCTCGTTAGCTCTAGTAGTCGCCATAAGGTTTCAATAACATTCTTTCCAATATGCATTGTATCAAACAAATGAGCAATTTGTAGGTGCTCATAGTAGGGAAACCTATTGAATTGAATAGGATAACTTTTCATTCCTCGTGGAAGCCTATTAATGCCTTCATGATCATGATAAACATCATGAATATTAGTTTATAAATAAATTACATCATAAATAAAATATGGCCACTATAGTAAACAACTCACAATAAAAATTAAAATACATAACAATTCATATACGATGATCCATATGTACCATGATGACGATTTCTATTGTATTGCATCTTCCAAAGGTGAGGTGTCATTCTGCATGGTTTTAATGCAGTATCCTGCTTCCCATTGAAAATATTTTTCAGTTGTTCTATACCTATGATTCTTAGAGAGGAAATGACTATACTCATCAAACACCTCCTTTCTTAAGCTTTTTGAACAACGAGATTTTATCTTAGGACCACAAACTGGACATGCAAATTTACCCTTTGTCTAAAGACCTACAATATTTAGATATAGAATATCTATGTCAACTATAATCATTTATAAAATATTCTAACTACTCCATATCATTAAATGCAATTAAAGTGGAACTTAAAATTACAAACCACAAATTGAAGTTAACCCAGGGGCATCGTGTATTGTCCATACCACCATTGCATGGAATTGAAATTTCCTTTGTTGTATTGATCTAGATACGTCATACATAGTTATGCCATTCCATAACTTCAGTAGCTCATCTATAAGAGGTTCGATGTATACATTCATATCTTTGACTTGGAACTTACTTGATTGATTTGAAGTACATATAAAATATATCATTATAAGAACCATTAAGATATATAAACCATGCACAAGAGTAAAATAATACACATATATATGAAATTAAGAAACATAATATGACAAATGAGATGCTACAAATACATTATAAATAAAATGGTTTTCGACAAAAAAACCTGGAATAGTCATCGACAGCATTATGTGCCCCCTCTTTATTGACAACCATGGAGGAATGTTATTGTTGATAAAAAAATAGGCCACACCGTGTAAATGGATTTCATCTGTGCAAATGGATTAACACCATCTGCTGCCAAAGAAACCCTAAGATTACGTGGTTCTTATTTAAAGTGAGGCCACTTTTCCTCCATATCTCTAAAAGAAGAGCCATCTGTAGGAATTCAGACAACATCATTTTGACTTCTGTTCCTAGCATGGTAATCCATAAATTGTGCTATGTTTTTGCACCTGAATAGTCGTTGCAAACATAGAACGATGGGAATATAACGAAGAACCTTTTGAGGCACCTTTTTGTTACTTTATCTGTATGATATCTACTTACATGACATTCTAGACATTTTGTTGCAAATTCATGATGATTATACTATATAACATGGTCATCGAGGCATGCATGAATTTCTTCATAATGCATTCCAATCTCTTTCATGATGGAAGATAAATCTCGATATGTGCGAGGTAAAATATTTGATGGTGGTAACAAAAATTTAGCTATCAAGCTACAAAAAAATAAAAAAATAGTTAATGTAATAAATAAATAATATTAACGAAACACACTTCATCCGTACGATGATCAATAATGAGTTAACAATACAATTATTAGAGGAATATAGATAAACTTTATCACGATCCTATATATGTGATGGATTATTTTACATACCCTAGAATCCATGTTTGCAATGTTTGAAAGACCATTCATAACCTTCAAGTTCATTATCAACAATATAGCAAAGAGAAGATTTATTTTGAAACCTTCATAAAGGGGTTCAGATGCCTTATCGAGAAAAGGTATATCATGAACATCATCAAAGTCATCATCATTTTCATTATCAACGTCAACGTCATCATCCATTCTAACATTAAATGAATCATGGATCAATGTATGTGTACCATCATCTTTAATTACATTATCGGTATGATCATCTTGTTCAATATGATCATTCACTTTTTCTCCTTAAACATACACGCTCCATGATCCTGATCTTGAACTTCTTCTGAAAGGACTTCCTCTAGACAATATGTTGTAGGGTGTCTTTCCTTTAATATAAATACATGGAAACATCAATAGATATACATTAATATATGAAAAATAAAAATAAAACAATTCCTGAAAACGTCCGAGGAACAAATAATTTTCGCAAATCGTCTGTCGAGGAACAAATAATTTCACAAATCGTCCGTCGCTTCTACAACAAACATGTCGAAATGTTTAAAAAAAATTATATTTATAATGGCCAGGCGTCGGATATTCGACACCTTGAACATAGTTACATTTGAAAATATGGGACCAAAAATTTCAAATCATGTAAACCTTACATTATTTAAAAAAAAAAACTACACATAGCGTCAGATATCTGACACTTTTGTGTCCCATTAGAGGAAATTTGGGGTCTAAAATGGGCCTTATAAGAAAACGTGCCAAAATAAGTTTTTGTGAGTTGGAATTCAAGAACCAATAGAATTTCAATAAAATAAGTCAACCATAATGGTTGAATTGACATATTTGTCATTAAAAAAAACTACTTTTTTGTTCATATTTTCGACATATCTCATTGTGTTTTTACTCAAATTTTTATCGGGAGAGCTCGTTGGATGCAGAATTTGATTCTGCATCCAACGAGTACCCACACTGCATACTTTTGACGGACCCTGCTACCCCAAAAACAAGAAATACCTGAAAAAATGGAATGATGATGTCATCATTTCATTTTTTAGGTATTTCTTGTTTTTGGGGTAGCAGGGTCCATCAAAAGTATGCAGTGTGGGTACTCGTTGGATGCGGAATCAAATTCCTCATCCAACGATCTCTCCTGATCGAAATTTGAGTAAAAACACAGGGAGATATGTCGAAAATACGAACACAAAAAGTAGTTTTTTCCTTTCTTCCTCCAAAATTAATCAATATTATTTTATTATTTTAACTATTATTTTATTATTTTAACTATTATTTTATTATTTTCCTTAGGAGGCCCATTTTATACCCCAAAATTCCTCTAATGACAGACCGTCGAATATTCAACACCATACCGTTGGCAATCTAACACTTTAGGGTCAGATATTTGACACTCTGGGGGGTCGGATATGCGATGCCTAATGTGTCGGATATTCGACAGTGCTATAAAAATTTCTTGATCGCCGTTATTTTAAATGATTGATGTTCGACAGATCCATACGAAATGTCGGATGACGTCGGATTTTGACGTCGAATTTCGGGTTCAAATCTTGTTGTGAAACCTTGTTAGCCACCAAGGCTTGATTATCACAAACAAATCCTTGAACTGAAATCTGCCACGAGATAACATAATTCCATCCTTATGTACATCATTAAAAACTCACTCTATTTTGATTTCCAAATTCCTCTAAATCTAATCATGTAGTTGTACAATACCGGAGTGGTGTTGCATATCACCAATCCTTTATCACCACCACTTGTTCTTCCTCCCTAGTTTTCCTCCAATTATCGTATGTCCAATGTGTGTTGTTTCCATGAGATGGCAACCTCTTGCATCCTTAACACCCCATATGAGGGATTGTTAATAAAAAAATTTAAATCAACCCCCAAATGTAGTTATGGTGCTATAAGTGGAAATTCTTTTCGAGGGATTAAAATTGTAATATTTTTAGACCTTGTCCTTAGCAACTTGTATTGTTGCAACAAAACATTTGAATCCAACCTATTAATCAAAAAATAGTGTTAGCAGTATCACCCTCTTTTTTTGAATAAAGGGGGTGGGTTGGCATGCTTAGAATTACAACAATTCCTAAACAATTCTCTAGAAAACTATTATTGTTATAGACAAAAAATAAATAAACCTAAATATTTCTACTCCTTTAGGGTTAATTTATCACTCCAATCACCAAAAATATATAATGGAATGGCAATATCACCGAATATTTTAAAATGTTAGCATTACTTCCGAGTATTTTATTTATTTTTAATTAAAAAACTCAATACAAATTTAATTAATCACAAATGATTCCATAATAATATTGATGCATTTTCTAGTGTTGGTAGGTTTAGGGGGTCATGGGGGGTGGGGGGTTCCTTTATGACCTTGATGGAAATCTAGATCTCATTAGAAGAATGAAGGACAATGAAGGAATATTCTTATACATAATGCTACAAAGAATCTATGAGTTTCTCACTACTTTTGACTTTGTTTTTCTTCTACATATATGAAGATCAAAGAATGTTCATAATGATAAAATGAAAAAAATGACTAACTTTGGTGGACAAGGGGTACTTGGTCAAAATTGGGAGAACCCCCAAGGTATGTCAGATTCAATAGCTTCAAACTATCATATGGAATCAAAATATTTTTATCACCTAATTCTTGTGACATCAATTCATTTGTATGACATGGATCACAAGGAAATAAATAATTTTGAGGAGAGGTATGAGGACATAGAAACGAATCCCACTCATGCCTCACATTGTTTTGCATATTTCCATTTATTTTTGTTTGATGGAAAATTTATGTCAGTATTAATGGTTTCCAACAACTCAAATAAAATATCTACTATGGAGTTTAACAATGTTGTGTTCCATTTCTTGATTTATGAATCAATCATGTTTATCCTTGCTTGTGTTAGAGTAAGGGTTGTAAAATGTTTTTCTCTCCATGGTAGGTTCCTTAAGATTATTGATAATCTAGGCATGTAGCACAATTTAAATTGAGCCAAAAATCCGGCAGCTTGCATGTCTGAAATTTGACACTGCCTTGTTATTTATTTGACAACGACATTTTTTTTTGCCGTCGGTGGCATAACATCGGATAGTCAACATCTTGTCACTGCCCGTCGAAGATCCGATGACACCGTGTTATAGCTGATTTTACCACACCTAGTGAATCACACTTGTATGGCCTTCCCCTATCCCTCTACAGACTCTTTGGATCCCATGGACCTTTTTTATACCTTTGATGTTTCCTTGATCATCCCTAAAAACATGCTTATTTTGCTATACGTGACTTTTAAACCCTTTCTCGCATATATACGTGGGTTTGACCCCTAAAACCACGTACATCGGGATGTGTGGAAAAGGCCAAATTATTTTGGAGTTTTCCTTTAGGTGGATCCAACTCACTTGTTTCCTGGCCTTCCATATTCCTTGAGATCGCTCGGATTCGACCCTTCATTTCCCCATTGAAGAGCTATATAAGGAACCCTTTGGATACATTGAAGAAGATGTGAGAATTGAGAGAAAAGAAACTATAGTCCATTGTTGCCGGAACTTGTGCTTGAGTCTACATCCCTTGGTCCCTTGGAGCACTTTGGTGTTCTTCCCAAGCTTTCCTTTTTCTTGTGAGCTTGCTATCGAGAGATGGAGGATTGAGGTGGTGGAGGCCCAAGTGGGGGATTCAGTTTCTTCGATTCGCAGACATGCTGACAGAGGTTGTATTCATTGTAATCTCTGATTTTATATTAATAGAAATATATTTTCCTGTCCAATAATGTATGTTTGAATGAATATTTTATCCATGGATGATTTCAAATGCTTATATGTTATTGATTATATATACTAGAGTAGATATAACACCAATATATCTAGTATGCTTGTCTTGTTTACTGATTGTTGAGGAAGTAATTTATCAATTCAAGCTGAAGTTGGAAAGCTCAACAGGGATCTACTTCAACCGTCTGGAATAAGGTACGATTTTTGATCCTTTAGTGTTAGATATTTGATTTCTCTTGCATATTGGAAAGGTTTGATTTCTGGAGTTAAGCTGTCTGTTGTGGTACCCCAAGCCATAGGAATTTCTCTCCATAATAGAATTGGTGACTCTGCTGGGGAGTTCCTAGTAGTTGTCCTTTGGGGTTTTTCTATTGGCATTCAATGACTTTGAACTGCTCTTTTTTCTCTGTTTTCATGTCGGGTCCGGGGGCATGTTTGCCTGGTAGTGTCTGATTGGTGTGAAGTTTGTCTCAACTTGTCTGTTTGCCTTTATTTTTATGCACTTTTCTTCATGTACGTGAGTTTTTAACTCACAGTTGTGTATATACGCGGTTTTCATTGCTATATCCACGTACACATGTGGGTTTACTGCAAACAGTCACGTATGCCATTAGTTTTTCCTTCTAGAGGAAGATTGATTGTTACTGGGTGAATTTTGATGATTGCTGAGTCTCCTTTGACACTGCTAGAGTCTGTATACATCTCTGTTTCTAACCAGAGACATTTTTTTTAGGGTAAATTTCTTTTTTAAGAATGTTCTTGTCATTGCATTTTTGATTTTTTGTTTTGGAATTAGTGCATTAGATTTATTTTACCTTAGTACTTTGTGTGAGTGTTGTTTGATTGTGCTTGTCGAGTCTGGGGGTAGTAGAATCATTCTTTTGCTTTAGTATCTCATTTTTATTTCAAAAAATCCCAAAATATTTGCTTATTTGCATCATTATGCATTGCATTTTTGCATTTTGCATAGTACTTGCACTAGATTTGCTTTGAAGTATTAGTCAGGATTTCATATAGGAACGATTGCGTTTATCATTTGAAGAATTTTTTTGCATTTCACGTAGTAGCATATCCTGTTTTCATTGGACACAATGCATTTGCATTGATTGTTAGGTGTGCATTTTGCTTCATGTTGTGTCATAACACCATTGGTTGCACGGTCATCTACCTTTGTTGAGTAATAAAGCCAAATAAAATCAATGCTTAATTAAAATGAACTACACTATTTTATTTTATAGGGTTCACCAACAAGATTAGGTTTTAGGGTCTTGGAATAGTTCATTGTGAGTAAATTCTATAAGACCACTAAACAACAACATGTATGTGTCTGTCCAGGTGAGAGTGTGAAATTCCTTAGTATAATTAGTGTTTCTCAGGATCCTCCTCTCAAAAGGGAGTTAAGCATGAGGCAGTGTGAGGGGTTATTGATTGGGATGACCCCTAGTCATAACTGAGTATTACCAGGGATATTTCTAGGATTGCATTTGTATCTGGGGGCTCTTTCAAGAGTTTAGGGCTTTGTTATCCTGCCCATATGGTCAATCCTGCCTGTGACTTTCGGCCTAAGCATTGATTATATTGAGGTGACCTTAGTTTCCTTACCTAGGATATTGAGGGGGTACTCTGCAGGGGTTATTCTCCGGGTGTCCCGACCAGGTTGGGGTCGAACAACACAGTCGCTTTACCCATTGAAGCTGAGGGCCACAATAATTGGTTACTTACCTCCGCTTGTTGTGTATGGGAGTCTCAAGCCTCTCTTGGGTGAGACATACCATTCGGGAGCTCACTTATCCTACCCTTGATTGCTTGTGTTTGGATTTAGATTTATATTGGTGTATGTTCTGTGCACGTTAGCTTGCCTAGGGTTTGCGTAACTAGAGAGTCTTTTACATTTTTTTGAGTCATTGTGGATTTGGGTGAAGCTCCTTGCCATTCTCATCGGTTAGTAGGACTTTCTCCTTCTACATATCCTCCTCCTTTGGGAGAGAGAGACAGAAAATTCAGGTAGACTACTTTGCACATTGATTCACACATGATGGGAGACCACGAAGAAGGTATTCCTGAACCACCCTCTCCAATTCGAGTGGATGACAGGGAGTTTACTCATACCTATGATCCTTCACCTGATATGACTAAGTTAGGTCCTGTAATTTCTAAGATAGGTACTTTCCATGATAGACCTACTTACTCTAGTGTTGATCCCCCATTGACGCATCGCCGGTATGGCATGCTGGAAGATGAGACTTATTATGAGCTCACGAGCACTAGTTATGGTAGTTATGGTATGTTTGGTATTCCCACACATGATTTGGAATTTCATGTCGAGTCAGAGTTTGAGCCTAAAACTATGCTTGGGGGCACTCCTATTCCTTACCATGTGGAGAGGTTTGGGAGCATGAGTCACATTGCACCTTCCATCCCACCGGTGGAAGCTACGTCACATATTCCTTCTAGACCGATGGTTAGTGATCCTATTAGGATACTTAGTAGATCCAAGACGAGTGACTATAGGGAACACCACATACATAGTTTCACAGATCCCTTTGTCCTCAGTTCCTTGTTCTTCGAATGTTGTTCCTCTACCTCATTCACATGGTCCTTCGGGCCGGAATGTTTCTACGAGTCATGTCCGTACTGCTGCTACTCGACCAGTTGTGTCTCAGGTTCAAGCACCACCCATTGTTTCGGGAGGTCGTGTTCATACTTCTAGAGGTCATATTACTACTTCCAGAGTGTATATTCCTCCTTTCAGAATGTATATTCCTACTTCTGGAGCATATATTCCTACTTACGGAGTGTCTCATGGGATGAATTATGGACCTTATTATGGGATGCAGTATGGGAAGGGTTATTCACTTTATGGGTACAGGTATCAACAACCCACTTACTCTCCTAATTATGGCTTTGTAGCCCCACATAGTCAAGGTACACCACATTATGGTTCTTCCATGCCACCCTACACGGGTCAAATGAGAGGAGGGCACTATGACCAAGGCCATGGTGGTTACAGTAATCAGACCTATGTGAACTATAATGATCAAGGAGTGGTGCATCGACCTGCTCATCCTAGACTCCCTTTCCTCGCAACGCTAAATCTTCTTGACTTGTCGAGATCAATGAATGATCCTGTATCTCATGAACTGACTTGGCCAGCTGTCCCTACTAAGATTCCCTCGGACATACCCAAATTCAAGGGAAAACTTGGAGAATATTTGAGCGAACATGTTACAACATTTCACCTATGGTGCTCTTTAAATTCCTTACATGAAGATTCGATCCGTTTAAGTCTGTTTCAACGCACCCTTACAAGGCCTGTTGCAAAATGGTATATAGAGTTACCTAGGGAGCATTCACTTTGTTCGATGACCTAGCAATGACTTTTCTCAACCACTTCCAGCTACCAGTTCATTATGATGTTGGTACAGAACTCTTGTCGACATTTCGGCAGGATAAAGCCACACATATCTCGGACCATATCCAAGAGCGGTGTAGATGGAAGAGGTTGATTAAAGCCTTCATACTACTGGATTTTCTCCTCGAATGGTTCCTTAAATAGTTATTGCCTTATATAGAAAAGGATGTTTCTACATCCGAAGTGCAAAATGAGGAACAAGCCATATTTATGGCGTAGGAATTGGACTTGATTTATGCACAGTCCAGTTTGTTATATGAGATCATTCCCAATTCTCCATGTTCTAGTTTCGACCCAAAAGTTAAACTTGGACCACATGCCGATGGAATTGTTGGCTGTGCAAGTACTAAAACTATGGATTCGGTTGTGAAACAGGTCAGTCAATTGTCAATCAACCAATCTGCTTCAGGACAAGCCATGGCTTCATCTCAACTCACCCAAGCGGTGAGTGTGCTTTCGGTGCAATCGTCGGACCAAAAGGGTAACCAACAACCCGAAAGGAGTAGAAAGAAGGGTAAGAACAATCGTAAGGGTGGGAATAGGAATGAAAATGCTAATACTAATGACAAGAATGCCTGAAATTATAGGGGGGACAAGCAATCTAAATGTAAGTTTAAGTTTCCTTGCAAGTTGTGTAAGGATGATCACCTCACTCACTTGTGCCCTCGTATCGATGAAGCCTCAAGATTCTTAGCGCAGGGCCCAACTGTGCTGACCAATACTTTACCTCATAATCAAAACATGAACTCAAGGACCCAAGATTAGTCTGGTGGTGATCAAGATCCACTGGAGGGTAGTGGTCATGGTTGCATCAACATGTTGCATGCTACGAACGTTGTGACCCGTGCGAAGGACTATGGTTCATCATAGCCCAACCTAGGAAAGGAACCTGATCCACCAGGGACTCCTTTGAGTATTGAAAAACCTATGGATAAACCTGAAGTTGCACCTCGCATTCCTAAGGGAGTCCTTAAGCATTCAGGGGCAGATCCTAATGCCTAAGCCACCAAAAACTATTATGTTTTCAAGGATTTGGCCCACACTCCTTGTGCGATGTTTGCACTTGAAGTACTTCAGAGTTGTCCTTTGCAAAGGAAGGCTTTGCTTTCTGCCCATGGTGTGAATGATGATAATTCTTCCTTCGTGATCAAATTTGAAACCGTAGGACTTCAGCCTTTCTTTCCTTACTATGTGTCTCTTTTGATTCATGTAGAATGTCTTAACATGACCATCAAGCGCACTATGATTGACGAAGGTGCTGCTGCTTCTGTGATGTCTTTATCATGTTGGAAGGGTTTAGGTTCCCATGAGTTGTCTAAATATGGTACCATGTTGACTGCATTTGATGGGAGATCATTTAGGCTGCAAGAGATCCTTCCTTCCCTTAAGGTCCATCTGGGAAGGAAGACCATTGTGATAGAGGTCGAGGTGGTTGATGCTCCCCTTGACTACAATCTCTTGCTGGGTAGGAATTGGATGTACAGCATGCAAGATATAGCTTCTTCTCTATTTCGCATTGTATGCTTTCCATTTAATGGGAAGATAGTTACGATTGATCAAACTTCATTCAAGAATCCATTGATTACCGCATATTCTGGAGATTTGATCCTGATTGTAGAGAACTCTCAGTCAGCAACTGGGAGTGTGGGTGCGGGCATGTATCCATCCCTTATGGGAAGCTTTAGTTGTCCTGCACCTGTCCTTATGATAGGGTCTAGTTTTGGTGAGGCTTCAACATCTATAAGATCAATGTATTTGCACACGAATCATATGGAAGATCCTTGGATTCTTCCTACACCGAATACTTCAAGTGAGAGCATCGTGATGGATGTGTCGTTTCCCGCAACTATGGTAGCTTATTAAGCTAATATTGGGTGTGTTACAGAGCCTAGTCCTTCCTCTTCACGAACAGAGAAGGAGGACCCATATGTGCTGCCTGCCTGGGTAGTTCAGTCTTCTCATGTGCATGACTACCTTGATAGTGTTTTTCCTTCAGATGAAGTGATTATTGAGGCCATGCCAGGGGTTGAGCCACCTTGGGAAGAGCTGCATCATAGATCTTATTTTCTTCCCGATATTGACCGCTTGGAGCGTGGGGACTTTAGGGAGGTTCTTAGTGAGAGAATTGGTATTCCCATGGTTCCATTAAGCTCTCCTAGTCTGATGGCTGATGGGAACATGGAAAATATATCTCCTACCTTTCCTATCAATATCTCTCACGATCCTGGCAGGATTGAGAATGTCTATATTGGGGAAGAATTTTCCCATGCTAAGATTCAAGAATACACTGAGATGTTTAAAGAATTTCATGATATATTTGCTTGGTATTATGATGAAATTCCAGGTATCGACCCTTGCATTGTTGAACATGAGATTAAAACTTATCCCAATGCTAAGCCTATTCGACAACGCTTACATGTAGTGAATCCTAGGAAAGCATCCGCAATTAAGGCAGAGATAGAGAAACTGTTGAAATCCGGTTTTATCTATCTCATTCCCTTGACAACGTGGGTTTCAAATCTTATTCTGGTGGATAAGAAATAGGGAGCGATCCACATATGTACTGATTCCAGTGACTTGAATCATGCCTGTCCTAAAGACAATTTACCCACACCATTTATAGATCAAATCTTGGATGAGTGTGCGAGCAGCGAGGTGCTTTCTTGTATGGATGAATTTTCCGGATACAATCAGATACAAATTAAACCAGATGACCAACATAAGACTGCATTTATTTGTCCTTGGGGAACCTTTTCATATCAGAAAATGCCTTTTGGCCTTAAGAACATCGAAGCCACTTTTCAGCGGGATATGACCTTAATCTTCCATGATCTCAAATCAATTATCAAAGTATTTTTGGATTAACTTGCTGCTCAATATCGTATGAGAATGCGTCATTCCTATCATTTGAGATTAGTATTCGAAAGGTGCCACCATTATTTTGTCAGGTTAAATCCTCACAAGTTCATCTTTTGTGTGAAGTCTGGTTGCTTATTAGGGTTCATTGTTTCCAAGGAAGGTATAAGAGTCGACCCTTTGAAGGTTGAGGCAATACTTTAGTTGTCTCCCGCGAGAAACATTAGACATCTTCAATGTTTGCAAGGCATGGCAAAATTCTTATGGAGATTCATTGTCAAATTTGCCCCTAGTGTGCTCATAACTAAAAATGAAAGGGCTCGCTGCTGTTACACTCCATAAACTATCCAAATTTCAAAACCAACTCAAAACTCCCTGCTCTTGGGGGCTTTGGAGTGGGTATGAAATGTTTCCCTGTCAGTGCAATGATTCTTCCAAATGTTTGACAGTTGCCCTGTGATTTCCATTACATTATTGCCATCTATAAACCACTATTATGTTTTCATCAATATTGCTCCCATTCAATAACAAATAAGTAGACATTACTTCTCTCCCTACATTAAGTCCACGTGCACATAATGACTAGCTTTGGTACTTCCTAACTTATCAGTATTCCTTTTGATAACAAAAGTGAAACATGAAACAATATCCTTACTTTTAGCATCTTGCATAGTTGATGGCTTTGATCGAACTGTATAAGTACTTTGTTCCCAAAGTAAATATTTTGAGACCTACGAACGAGGGGGAGTGAGATGAATGGTCGAAGGACTCCAATGGAGGATGAATTGATTCCCTGTTATGCCTACCCAAAGGTCCTTTAAGTATTGGATGCATACACTATCAAATATGTGGTATAAAACTCAATACATCCCTAAACTAAGATCTATGGCTATATTTTTATTATTATTATTGTCCATTCCATTCATTTATCAAATTACGCGTGGATTATGGTGTGTTTTATTTCGTGAAATGATATTTCTCGAGTGGGGATTCTTTACTATTTATAGGCTATTGAAGCAATTCAAAGGTGAAATTCTTTTTTATCATCATCATTAATGACTCGTTTATAGGCATTATCTAGGTTCTCCTTGTTAGGTAACACATGTACCTTCTCTTATCCCCTATCTTTTGAAGGGTTGAAGGTATTACAAAGGGTACTGGATCACCAAATGGAAAAATATAGTATCCCAAACTGATATTCTATTGTTTTGATAGTATGTTTGTAGGTTCGGTGCTTTAGTTATGCTAGATTGACAAAATAAAAGTTGCATGCAAAACAATGTCATGCCAAAAGGCCCTATAATATAGTTCTTTTGGAGAATAAATAGGAAGAAGACTGTCATTGAGAGAAGATACACATACCAATAATAATAATTTTGATAGTATGTCGAGATATGTGAGGCATGCAAACAATGCATGTACCGGAAGATGTAGGTACAATTATCAAAATAGGTTATTTAGTCAAACTTATTACCTTTCTTTTTTGCATTGACTTAGCCACTTTCAATTCACTAACTCTAAAATAGCTAATAAGTGTTGGCTAATAATGGTGACGATTCGTGGTATTATGTTTCATTAGGTTGCAACATCGCAAACTTGTGAAGCATTATACCACAAATCTTCACCGTTGCTTGGCTGAACACTTTTTATCTTTTGTGAGATATAGTTCATGTGGACAGTTTTGTTTGATGATGATATTTACAGGTATGTAGAAAAAAATTTAATATTTTGAAAAAATAGTTATTGTAAGTGGATTACTTCATTCAATCACTTAATGAAAATATATTGTATAGTCCAAGCTCTCATGGTGTTTAGAGCTTGGGAATTACCGGGTTAGGTTCGAGTTGCTTTCTAATATAAGGTTTCTATAATAAAACACCTTAAAGAAGAAATCCATAACATTTGGCAGAATTCTGGCAAACCCCTCTTGTCGCTACAATTTGGAAAATACTGGGTTAGGTTCGAGTTTCTTTATAACCTAGGGATTTTATAATGATCTTGAATGATCTAGGGGTTAGGTTCGAGTTTCTTGCTTATAACAAAATATGGCTCGACAATCCTGCTCAGGGCAGCGACCGATTTTCATCCTTCTCCATCGGACCGAGCATACATGTGAGCAGAAAAACTCTATCTATCATGGCTATGGTGGAACTAGAATCCTTCTCTAAACCTCCCTTAAGCATCTCATTTGGGTGGGGTCAGCTTAATAGATTATTTCGGAACCGGTTGCTGAGATAAATCACATAAAAAAAACCAAACCAGTTTGAATGTGAACCAAAATGTGGTGGGTTCGTCCACTAATTGTAATGCTCAGACTAGCCAGACTTCAGAATCCATATTAGCCAATATGGGTTAAATGTGGGTTAGCTGAAAGTGCCAAATTGGGTTTGTCATTAGCTGATCAATCTAAGTTCATGCACATCGAAGAAAACCCATGTTTGAAAGCTAATAAAGATAACAAAACTATCTAATATATTCCTACTACCGAAGGATCTATTGAACGTGCCATTGAGGCAGAATACTCCGAAATCCTTTTTCCTTTATTTCTTTCCTCTCAAATAGCCTCTACCTTTCGTCTATTGGCTAAGAAAACCTGGATATTTGCAGGAATATCTTAAAAAAATAAAAATAAACATGAATTAGGGCACAATACTTACAATTTTGGGATGCATTGTCTCGACTGACAATTGGTCTCCTTGTCTGCTACAAAACCACAATCCACTCTCCGTAGTCTTCGTGGCCAGTCCAAATCATTGCTCCCACTGATATTGTTCTCTGGCCAAGTTGCGCAGATCGACCCTTGATCACTGAATGACAAGCACCTGATGAGATGCACAGCACAGAGGAAGAAGATTTCTTGTGATCACTGAACACAAGCACCCGATGAGATGCATAGAAAAATCTTTCTCGTGAAGCTGAAAGGAAAATAGTGTGCCACTGTTAGTGTTTTTTTTGTGGTTTTATGTTTTTGTTATTTTATTTATATATATGTATTATAAATAATTGTTTTATAATTATCTATATATATTGTTTTATGTTTTAATTAATTAATTAATTTATGCTTTATTTTATATATATATATATATATACTATGTTTTAATTATATATGTATACTATGTTTTATTTTTTATTTTTTTTTATATATACAAAGAGGGGGGTGTATCTATGTGAGTCTTTATTTGTGTAGTGAATCTATGATGATGAGGATGAGGATGTCGCTGATGATGATGATGTTGATGATGATCATGATGTTATCCATCACGTTGATCATTATGATGATGATGATGATGATGATGATATTGATGAAGATGAGGATGCTGATTATGAGGATGGAGATGATGATGATGATGAAGATGAAGATGATGATGATGAAGATGACAACAATGATGATGATGAAGATGATGGTGATGACAGTCTTGATATCATATGAAATGATCAAAATGCTAACGATTTTGATGATGATGATGCTGCCGATGGCGACGATGATGTTGGTGATGATGATGATGACGCCGACGCCGCCGCCGACGATGATGATGATGGATGATGATGATGTTGATGGATGATGATGATGTTGATGATGATGATGATGTTGATGATGATGAAGATGATCATGATGACGATGATGAAGATGATGATGAAAATGAGGATGATGATGATGATGAAGATACTATTGATGATGATGATGATGATGATTATGATGATGATGTTCATGATGATGATGAGGATGGTGAGGATGATGGTGATGATGAACCACATGATGATGATGTTCATGAAGATGATGATGATGATGATGAAGATGATGATGAAGATGATGATGATGATGATGAAGATGATGTTGATGATGATGAAAATGATGATGATGATGATGATAAGGATGTTGAGGATGATGACGATGATGAACCACATGATGATGATGATGACGACGACGATGATGATGTGTGATGGTGACGATGTTGATGATGATGATGATGATGCTGACATGTGTGATGATGATGTTGTTGATGATGAAGATGATGATGATGATGATGATGAAGACGATGATGAAGATGATGATGATGATGATGAAGATGATGTTTATGATGATGAAGATGATGATGATGATGATGATGCTCATGATGATGATGAGGATGGTGAGGATGATGGCGATGATGAACCACATGATGATGATGTTCATGAAGATGATGATGATGATGATGAAGATGATGATGCAGATGATGATGATGATAATGAAGATGATGTTGATGATGATGAACATAATGATAAGGATGATGATGAGGATGGTGAGGATGACAATGATGATGAACCACATGGTGATGATGATGTGTGATGAAGATGATGATGTGTGATGATGATGATGATGTGAGATGATGACGATGTTGATGATGATGATGTTGATGATGATGATGATGATGTGTGTGTGATGATGTGTGTGATGATGATGTTGATGATGATGAAGATGATCATGATGATGATGATGAAGATGATCATGATGATGATGAATAAGAAGATGATCATGATGATGAGGATGGTGAGGATGATGACGATGATGAACCACATGATGATGATGTTCATGAAGATGATTATGATGATGATGAAGATGATGATGAAGATGATGATGATGATGATGAAGACGATGATGATGAAGATGATGATGACGATGATGATGATGTTGATGACGATGTTGATGATAATGATATGAGGATGGTGAGGATGACGATGAAGACAACGACGTTGATGATAATTATGATTTTGATGACAACAATGATGATGATAACTATGATTTTGATTATGACGTCAAAAGAAAACCATGTGTGTTACTAACTACAATGTAGCTTATGTGCATTATCAAATGATAAAGGTTTAGGTATAAATCACTTTAAATCAATATTTATTTATAGTAGTTGGCAATATAATTAACTCACACTATTTATAGGATGACGATGATGAAGACAATATGACAATGATGATGACGATCATGATGACGATATGATGATGATGATGATGAAGATGATGACGATGCTACAAACGACGATGACGATGATATGAAGTAATTAATTTGAATTAGGTTTAATTTTAATGATGATGATGGCGATGAAGATGATGATGATGATGATGATGATGATGACGAAGATGATGATGATGAAGATGATGATGACGACGATGATGATGACGATGCTGAAGATGATGATGATACTTATGATTTTGATGATGACGACGATGCTGATAATTATGATTTTGACGATGATGATGACAATGATCATGAGGATATTTACCTTTCATTAATTATATTTCAACATCTTCTTCATCCATGTCATAGTCTTCTTCATCCCAGTCATCATCTGTATCATCAGATCTAGAGTCAACATTGTAAGGGTTGGCCATATCATCAATGTCATCATCATCAATTATGCTCATCGTGTCATCATCAGTATAACTTTCATCGGCATTGTTTGCTACATCATCGGATTCAACTTTTTCTTTGAGTACATCTTCTGTTGGATCATCATCATCATCTAACTCATGTTGATCATGCTCTGTGTCATCATATCCTTCTTCCATATAACCCTCTTCATTAGCATCGTTTAGGTTATACTTTACTAGCCTTCCCCTTGGATCGTGTCTCACAACAAATGACTAGCCCACTCTACCTGGAACTTATGAGTAAAATTCTTGTTCACATTGGCTTGGAAGAACATAGGGATTTGTTCCTGGCTCAAACAACCTTGTGTTTACCATGGTAAATCCATTATCATGTTCAATAATAGTTCTATCGGGATCACGTTGATTCAATCGTAACCTGTACCATTTGAAAATGAATAGAACTACCTTAAAGGATTTAAAGTCACACTGTATAATATCTTCCAAATACCCATAGTATCAATTTTTTGAGACTTATGGATGTCTGTTAGTTCTAGATGAAACATTGGTAACCTCAAAGACAACAGATATCCCAGAATCTAATGTTTTCTTTGTTTCAACCAATTTTTTGATCTGATATCTACCTCCATTGAAGAACATAGCCTTATGGTGTTTTACCTACAATAAGAAGTACACGAAAAGGTTACAAAACCATTAAGTCCTTATGCAACAATACATGGAAAAGAAGAACATGTACGTCAAAATGTAATTTGAAAAGTAAAAGATTTAGAGGGATTGATTAATTATATGCTTGCCATTTTATCTTTTACACCATATGCGAAATCGATTTCCCTTTCTGTTAGATTTCTATCTCCATTGCGTTGTGCTGCTTTTACCAATGAAGCCACACCTTCCCATGATATTCCATCACCCAATTGTTCACATCGTTCAATCCATACCTTCATCCATTCAAGATTGTTTGCGATGTATAAATGAATTGCATCCCATTCTCGACCAACTATTTAATGACAATAACCATTAAAATGAAAGAAAGGTGTAAATCTCCTGAACAAAGTATATGCTCTTAATTGAAGCAATTATGACTAGAAAATACAATTAGAATATGAACAATATAATAAACATCCACTAGCTAATAATTACCTTTCAGCTTCCTCAATATACCTTTCCCCTTTAGTTGCTCCCCTTCAAATTTGTTATTGGAGTCCAAATCACAAATGTGACGTAAATTGAGATTTGACACTAAAATAGGAAGATATTCACTAACATACAACATGTTTTGGTATACTGTATATCCTTCCATCATAGAACCCTCAGCATGTGCTCGTTGTCTCATCAAAGCCTTCATAAATTTCAAGTGCCTCTCAACCATCCACATGGACCTTGAGTGCACTGGTCCACACAACTCAATCTCCTCAACTTGGTGTATGTGGTAGTGTTCCTGTGCATTGAAAAATGCTGATGGTAGATGCTTCTGCATTTCACACATCAGACGAGGAATTTCTCTCCTCCATTACTTTATATCTTCTTTATGGATTTATTTAGATTTCAACCATCTACAAGTGATGCAAACCAATAATGATATTTAACAAAAATAAACATTAAATTACAATATATGCTGAAATAGTGCACAAGAAAGAAATATAAATTATACGGAGAATTAAAGAAACACTAAGCACATGTAAGTAATCACTAGTTACCTCATGTATTTATTGAGATTATATATAAATTGTTTGACATTGTTGTTGAAGTTGTCCGGGAGAGAGAGAGGTAGAACATACTGGATCAATATACAAACCATGCCATTTATTAAACAAAGAGTATACAAACAAGAAAAAAAAATATGCATAGTAAAATGCAAAAAAAAAAAAATGGACATAACAATAATAATTACCTTGATGAAGACATGCCAATCATGTGTTTTGACCCCCGCAAAATCACATTTTTTGGTTATGATATTCTTCAAGTTCGCACAAAATCTAGTGGGAAATTTAATTTTCCGCATTACTTCTTTGACAATATTGCTTTGTTGCTCTGTAAACATCCATGGAATTGAGTTTAGATTAACTTGTTCTCTGTTGGTATGAAATTGGATGACGTCTTTCATTGCATGGTTGCTTTCTTGAATGTCTTTACAAGCTTTCACAACTTTATCTTTCTCCCTCGTTAGCTCTAGTAGTCGCCATAAGGTTTCAGTAACATTCTTTCCAATATGCATTGTATCAAACAAATGAGCAATTTGTAGGTGCTCATAGTAGGGAAACCTACTGAATTGAATAGGATATCAGAAAATGCCTTTTGGACTTAAGAACATCGAAGCCACTTTTCAGTGGGCTATGACCTTAATCTTCCATGATCTCAAATCAATTATCAAAGTATTTTTGGATTAACTTGCTGCTCATTATTGTATGAGAATGTGTCATTCCTATCATTTGAGATTAGTATTCGAAAGGTGCCACCATTATTTGGTCAGGTTAAATCCTCACAAGTGCATCTTTTGTGTGAAGTAT
Organism: Pseudotsuga menziesii; assembly: GCA_001517045.1. Classification (NCBI taxonomy): domain Eukaryota; kingdom Viridiplantae; phylum Streptophyta; class Pinopsida; order Pinales; family Pinaceae; genus Pseudotsuga; species Pseudotsuga menziesii. The sequence goes on from LPNX011054128.1 coordinate 315,060, forward strand.
GGTCGCTTATTAGGGTTCATTGTTTCCAAGGAAGGTATAAGAGTCGACCCTTTGAAGGTTGAGGCAATACTTTAGTTGTCTCCCCCGAGAAACATTAGACATCTTCAATGTTTGCAAGGCATGGCAAAATTCTTACGGAGATTCATTGTCAACTTTGCCAATTTGATTAGAGGCTTTATGCGTCTTTTAAAGAAGGACACCACCTTTTGTTGGGATGAGAAAGCCTTGAATTCCTTTGATGTGCTTAAGCGAGCCTTAGCATCGGCCCCGGTGATTAGTCCCCCAGACTATAGCCATGGCTTTCTACTTTATGTGGCCGCGTCCATGGAGACGATTGGTATGGTTTTGGTTCAAGAAGATGAGGAGCTCTAAGAGCATGTCATATACTATCTGAGCCGAAATCTTATTAACGCAGAGATCCATTATTCCCATGTTGAGAAGCTTGCCTTAGCCAACATACATGCGTTTCAACGGTTGAGACATTATATTCTCCTTCTCCAGACCTTGGTTGTAGCCCATGTCAATCCGTTTCAATTCTTCCTCACTCAAAGGATGATTGGGGGAAAGTATAATAAATGGATTGTCATCTTGCAAGAATTTGATCTCGAGTTTGTTTCGGAAAAATCAAAGAAATCTTTAATTTTTGTGGAACTTATATCAGATTTCCCAAGTGAAGAGGAGGAGATGGTTTGTGAAGATACGTTTATCGATGAGCATATCTTCTTAATATCAACTTTGGACCCATGGTATGGGGATATTATTATATATTTACAAACATTGAAGGTCCCTACTCACCTCTCACATGATGAACGATGACGATTATGTCACGTATCCAAGAATTACCTCATAGTGGATAACACCTTATACCGCCATGGGGTAGATTCCATTTTATGTCGTTGTTTAACTCATGAAGAGGATGATCTTGTGCTGAATGATTTCCATGGAGGGGTGTGTGGTGGTCATTTATCTAGGCTTTCTACAGCCCAAAAAATATTGAGAGCGGGTTATTTCTGGCCGTCGATATTTAAATATTATGTAGATGTGGTCAAGAAGTGCCACCCTTGCCAGGTGTTTGTATGGAATATGCGCTCGCAACCTGCCTTGTTACATCCCATCATCACCGCTGGTTCCTTCACTAAGTGGGGGCTTGATTTTATGGATTGCAACCCAGCTTCAGCTGGGGGGCATCATCATATCATAGTGGCTGTTTACTACTTCACAAAATGGGCTGAGGCTATGCCTATAGTTAAATCTGACGGTGAGACAACCGCGCACTTTGTATTCAACCATATTATTACTTGGTTTGGCATTTCGAAGGAGCTTGTCACTGACCATGGATCGCACTTTCAGAATTGTATGATGGAAGAGCTGTCATCGAAGTTAGAATATAAGCAGGATCATTCCTCCTCTTATTACTCTCAAGCAAATGGACAGGTAGAAGCAGTGAAAAAATCACTCAAATCCATTCTCCAATGAACCATTGCACAAAGCAATACTATTGGCACATTATGTTATATCCTACTTTGTGGGCTTATAGAACCACTGTTAAGACTTCCATGATTTTTTCTCCATATCAGCTTATACATGGAGTGGAGTTGGTATTGCCGATTGAGTGCGAGATTTTTTCATTGAAGCTAGATGATAGAACTCTTACCAGACACTTCCCCATTAGAGGAGCGTTTGGTCCACCTAGAGCAACTTGATGAGCAGCGCCGAGATGCCTTGGTGGCTCTAGAAGTGAATAAGCATCGCGTTAAGGTCCAGTACGATAAGTCTGTCTGTCCAAGGAGGTTTAGTGAGGGAGACTTGGTTCTTTTGTGAGATCAATCGAAAGAACCCTTGGGGGCAGGAAAGTTTAACCCCATGTGGCATGGTCCTTATGTCGTTAAATTTTTGTTAGAGAATGGTGCTTATGAGTTAGTGGATTATGAGGGAACGACCTTGGCGGAGCCTAGAAATGGGCTCTATCTCAAAAAGTACTATGAATGAATTTTAGCCAAGGTTGGCTATTGTATATTATTGTACAGTTTTGCATAGGTAGGTCTTTTTCTTATGGTGATCGGGTTTGTGATTATTTTTCGTTTCTTTCGGCAGATGTCAATGGAATCTTCCACCTTCATAGGATTCATGGATGGTGCAAGCCGTCACACTCAACACTCAGCCTCTGCTGCTTGGGTGATTTATACTCCTATGGGTCAGGTATTGTCTTTAGGAGGCATATGTTTACGGCCCTCTTTGAACAACGTTGCTGAGTATAGTGCCATTATTGAGCTTCTACGGGATACCATTTCACATGGTGTTCTCTCTCTTGAGGTACGATTTGATTCAGAGTTAGTAGTGTCAATGCTTAATGGTTTGTACCATGTTAGATATATGACATTATTGAGAAGATTCTTACGTGTGAGATTGTTAGAATGGAAATTTGACAATATAACATACATACATGTTCCAAGAACTAATAATCAAGTTGCTGACTCATATGCTAACTACGTGTTAGATTGGCATTTGTTTCATACACAATAAAGCTCATCACAAACATAAATTTTTACACATGTAAATAAATAAATCGATCATCATAAAAGTTTTATAAACATCCAAAATGTGGTAATACATAGTGTCATAATACAAAAATGGGGCTCTTGAGCCACCAAAATATAAATACCCAGTAGTACAAAATGTATCACTCCTAGGTATCTAAGCCTATGGAGGAGGAGGGGGGTTGTGATCGTGGAATGTCACCACGGTTCTAGCTAGCCATTGAAATAGCCGCACCTATGCTCATGGTACACCCACCACCTGGTGCTTCATGGCCTCAGGCAAGTCCTCGACTTGTGCCATGGGTACTCTGTGTGTCAGCCTCACAAAGTTCGTATGAATGCTTTGGAGCGTTCGCTTTGCATCCACACCCGTAATGTCATCTCCTCTTCCCCTCCGTCTATGATGAGGGAAGCCTTCAGGCCGCTATGGTCCCACATCTACATGCATATGGTAGATGTCACTATGTATTGTCACCCAAAAAACATGTCTTTTGATTCCACATAATCAGAAAACACAAAAAATTAAATAACTCAAAATTTTTAAAAAGAGGGTTGAGGTTCGTTACCAATGTCACCATATACCGATCCTGGTGGTAGCGGCATGTCGGGGTCTCCCCGAAAATATATCCCCGCATAGGGATAGTCATCGATGGAAACTATCTCTCATCACCACCATGGAAAAAAGTCAGCTAGATAGGGGTTGGACACCCTACCTCCACCCAGTCTGTGCATCGCATCTGCCCAACACCATTGGGCCAGATCTCGAACCCCGTGTAGAGGAACGTCAACTCTAGGGCTCAATCCTGGAACATGCTCAGTATGCTATTGAAACCAAAGTTTCGCACCCTGCCCATCTTGTAGTCGCTGAGCTGTTGTTTCATGTTGCTCAAAAATGTCATACTCTAGTCATAAACTGTGGGCCTCATGCACTCCATGGCATAGAACATCAATGGGCGCGAGGCCTGGTGGAGTGAGGCTAGCCCCACTATCCTGCCCAGTGTCAGTAGAATGGCCTTTAGGCCTAGCACCTGTATGGATTTAGTTGGGATCTCACTCCCCACCTTCTCCATGTCTGGATAGTAGTACACTACAATGTACTCATCTATAGTTAGGACACCTCCAGGCCCGCGAGAGTGTAGGTTCACCACTTCCCCCCATCAGGAAAGTGCAGTAATAAATTATATGTCCTCCACTTCTATCGTGAGAGACATCCCATCTATCTGGAATGACTCTAAGTCTAGATCACAATAGTCTACTGGCATCTGCAGCAGTCTTGGTTTGGCCCTTAAGCCACCAAGACACCAAAACTTGTAGAGCATGCATGACCACAAAGCTTGTTGAGCCATTAGATCGGCCCTTACTGCCTCTTCTACATCAACATGTTCATGTTCTCTCCATTCTACGACCATCGTGCACATAAAATTTGAGTTTGATCCATTAGAATACTTAAAAAACATTGAGCACAGCTACATACGTGACTGTTTGCTAAATAGCTGCGTATGTATGCGACTTTGACGGCTATTTCCACATATATCCATCCCTATACGCAGAAAAATCCTTGATTTCCATGTGGGCCAAGGAACGCATTTAAGATTGGCCTATAATCCTAAATACACCATGGAAATTGATAAAATTTGCATCAAAATGAAAGAGTAGAGCATGGGTAAGTACCTAGAAAAAACAGTAGTGGATTCCGCCGGCTGGATCTCCTGGAATTCGCTGTGGAAGTTCTGAGCTCAAATGGGTAAAAATTTCAAATGTTATATAATGTTTTGAATTTTTTACTATTTATAGAAAATTTTCAAATGTTTGAAAATTTTTACCCCCTTTGCTATAGTTTGGACCATTTCTAATCTTTTGGGACCGTTTTTGGACTAATTTATGATGTAGGAGACCATTTTGAGTGTCGTTTCGACCGTTACTTTGACCCGTTCATGCCCGTTACAGGTATGATGCTTAAACTGGCATGTAGGTTAGGTTCACCTCCATTTGCATTTTGCATGACCTTATGACCATTTCATTATAGCCTTAGGTACGAACTCATTCTATTATGTCACGAAACCTTCTTGTTGTTTTAGAAATGGCATGATGTGAATGGTAGAGTTTGACCTTACATGGGTACCCTAGTTAGCGCCTCATTTGCATTTGGTGCCCATGCCGACATTTTGTCCCTTAGGGTGTGGGAGTTTGTTGTATAGTATTTCCATGACATTTCACAAGAGCCTCATACTCCTATTGATCTTTTGCTGGCCTATTTCCCTTAGGACTCCCTTATGTCAAGTTGTAATTGCATTATCATGAGCTTTTCCTGCCTTATTGATCCTTACGCCGACTTCCCTAACTTTGAGTTTCAGCCATATAGCCCAAGCTCATCTCATGTCTAGCCATGTAGAGCCATCTTTTTTATCCTTTGCAGCTTGATTCTCTATTTTACCAAGAGGGGACTTTCCCCCGAGTGTCGTTATCCTACACATGTATCCTTGCATTGAACATACGTATGTTCCACTGCTTGGAACTAGTTTGTTTTCCCATATGACACTCATCTCCTCCTAGTCTGTAACTATAAAGTAGTTTTATTCTTTTTCAAGAATTTTAAATATTTGAAAAAGTCCAAAAAAAATTAAAAAACCAAAAAGTCGGACAAGGAAAGATGTTATCTTTGGTAGCTGTTAAGTTGTGTCGCCTTCGAACAGAGCACTGTATATCACATCCGTTGGTTGGGTTTATAGTTGGAATTTAGGAGCTGTACTCATTTATTTGAGTGTATCTCCAATGACTAGTTAAGCTTCCAGTCCCCATGGAGCCTTTGTCGATGCCTCCTATGTCACAGAGATGTCCTTGTTTTGTATATCAAGTTTATGTTGCCTTTATTCAGTCACCATTCTCCATTACGCTCTTGTTTGAAGGAAGTTGAAACCTGAGTCGGCCATTCCTTAGTTATCTTGACTTTGCATATCGGCCATTCCCAGTACAGTTTCTGGTTCATGCACCTTATGATGGAGTCCTTCCACATTATACAGCTTTGCTGAGTACCTCATGTTGGATGATGGGGGATGCCTTAATGCCCTCCTTCCAGTGGATTTCATCCCATCGAATTCAGATCATCTATTCTTGGATTGGAATCTAGATTCATTTTTGAGTGCCTTGAGACTTGCAGTCATCAGTGGCAGGTTCTCTCGCCATCGACAGTTTTTGGGAATACATCAATGTTCCCTAATTTATGGATCCTCTCAAGTGTTCGAACTCAACACATCTATTCACACTCGTTAGTTTTCACTCTAGTACCTTGATTCCCATTACCATTATCGGTGGGTGATCTCACGTCTGTTAACCATATACATCAATGACCGGTAATCAGACGATGGACTACTATGTTCGACCTCGACACCTCTATGCACATAGTAGGACTTGTACTTGTAGCAGTTTGTGTAGAATACCTTCCATATTCGTGGCATCTCTTATATGCTACCTCCTTGATCGTGCCAGTGTTCATGAGATTTCAGCTCTCCTGACTTGATTTTAGTATGTGTCAGACATTTCCAGCCATTATGGAGATCTTGATCCATTGTATATCTTCAACCATTATGGAGATCATGATCCTTTGTATATCTTCATCATGGAGATTGTGATCTATGTATATTGTACGTTGCGATGACCACTTATGTAATATCTTGTATCATGCCTATCCATGGCCATTGTACTCTTATGTATCCGAGATTTCTATCTGTATTTGTAGTTATATGCAGATTTGTATCATTGTACTATTCTGATTGGGTGGCTGGTCTTCCATTTGGGATTCTTCATCACTCCCCTTCTGGGATGAACTTATAATGTATTTCAGCCATCGTATAACCTCTCTGACCTCACACATTAAGGGGCATCTGTTATAGCTAATTTTACCACACCTGGTGAATCACACTTGTATGGCCTTCCCCTATCTCTCTGCAGACTCTTTGGACCCCATGGACCTTTTTAATACCTTTTATGTTTCCTTGATCATCCCTAAAAACATGCTTAATTTTCTATACGTGAATTTTAAACCCTTTCTTGCATATATATGCGGGTTTGACCCCTAAAACCGCATACATTGGGATGTGTGCAAAAGGCCAAATTCTTTTGGAGTTTTCCTTGAGGTGGATATGACTCACTTGTCTCCTAGCCTTCCATATGCCTTGAGATCGCTCGGATTCGACCCTTCATTGCCCCATTGAAGAGATATATAAGGAACCCTTTGGATACATTGAAGAAGATGTGAGAATTGAGAGAAAAGAAACTATAGTCCATAATTGCCGAAACTTGTGCTTGAGTTTGCATCCCTTTGTCCCTTGGAGCATTTTGGTGTTCTTCCTAAGCATTCCTTTTGCTTGTGAGCTTGCTATCAAGAGATGGAGGATTGAGGTGGTGGAGGCCCAAGTGGGGGATTCAGTTTCTCCAATTTGCAAACATGCCGATAGAGGTTGTATTCATTGTAATCTCTAATTTTATATTAATAGAAATATATTTTCCTGTCCAATAATGTATGTTTGAATGAATATTTTATCCATGGATGATTTCAAATGCCTATACGTTATTGATTATATATGCTAGAGTAGATCTAAAACCAATATATCTAGTATGCTTGTCTTGTTTACTGATTGTTGAGGAAGTAATTTATCAATTCAAGCTGAAGTTGGAAAGCTCAACGGGGATCTAATTCAACCGCCTAGAATAAGGTACGAGTTTTGGTCCTTTAGTGTTAGATATTTGATTTCTCTTGCATATTGGAAAGGATTGGTTTCTGGATTCAAGCTGTTTGTTGTGGTACCCCAAGCCATAGGAATTTCTCTCCATAACACACTGCAGTGTTGAATATTCGACATTTGTATGTCTGAAAGTGTCACAAAAATTTGCATAAACCATCACATGTCAGACACTTAACCGTCGGTTAACTGACGGGTTGAGAGTCGGACTTTCAACAGGCTTAAGTGTCGAAGGCATGGAAGACCCGTCGGGCGTCTTTGGGAAGGTGTCGAATATTCGATGGTCACGTGTTGGCCAACTGATGGCTAAAAGTGTCGGAGATTCAACAAAAGTGTCGGAAATCCTCCAATGACAATCGAAAAAGCAACGCGCAATTGTGTAATTAACAAAAAAAAAATGAAATATTGCCATTCACTAGTTTACTTTTCTTCATATTACACCATTTATCCTTCAAGTCAAATGGCATACACAACTTTTCAAGTATCTCTTTCCCATGTTCCAATATCCATTTCCATGGGATTACATTGGTTTATCTCATTGGAAATATCTGCATACTTTTCTTTGTGAAGAAAAACTTCCCTCAAAATGAGCCAGTGATCCATGGATATGCAATCAAAGTGTTTACTAGTAAAAATATACATAAAAAATCAAAATGAAGTTTTCATTACAAGAAGTTCCACCTTCAAATCCTCCTCTTCATCCTTTTTCCAAGATAATTATTCCTATGTACACAAGGTAGATGACAAGTTCCCTTGAACATCAAACCTAGCAGAGTAAATTGCTCTAAAGTAAACGATATTGTACACTTATTTTCTACTCTTTTAATTCAAATTCTCAAAGATGGCTGGTAGAAATATATATTTGAAATATATTTTACAAACTTGATAATCTATGGTATAATCTATCATTATAATCTATGGAGATAACCATCAAAATTTTATCACACAAATACAATGAACCAAACTTATGCAAAAAAACCTATTCATGTTATTGTCTACGACATATGGGAGATATATATTGGAAGTATAGGTTTTCCTTATTGGTTTTGAAATAATGATTGCTAGGAAGTGGTCCCAACATCATGATAATTTAAAGAATTAATTACACTGATAGACATAATATAAACGGTAAAATTCATGAATATAGTATGCCCAATATGTTGAGGTGATCAAGATATGGTTGACAATAAAAAAATATACTAAGATATTTGTTTTGTGTGTGATTGTTATAGCGGATTTCACCACACTAGGTGAATCACACATTGTATGGCCTTCCCTTGTCCCGCTGCAGACTCATTAGCCCCTTTGGACCACTTTATATCTTTTGATGTTACCTTGATCATCCCCAAAAAACATTACAATATTGATATACGCGGATTTTTCCCCGATAACCGTGTACATACGCGGATATTCCCTCGATAGTCGCGTACATCGGGGTGTGTGCATAAATCCAAATCCTTTTGGACTGTTCCTTGACTTGGATCCGACTCATATGACTCCTGTCCTTCCATATGACTTGAGATCGCACGGATTCGACCCTTCAGTATCCCTTTGAAGAACTATATAAGGAACCCATTGGTACATTGAAAGCATAAGAGAACTTTGAGAGCATCGAAACTATAGTCCATTGTTGCCAAGATTTATGCTTGAGTCTGCATCCCTTTGTCCCTTGGAGCACTGTTGTGTTCTTCCCAAGCTTTCCTTTCACTAGTAAGCTTTCTATCGAAGTGATGGAGGATTGAGGTGGTGGAGGCCCAAGTGGGGGATTCAGTTTCTCCGATTCGCAGACGTGCCGTCAGAGGTTGTCACTTGTAATCTCTGATTCTTATTAATAGAAATATCTTTTCCTGTCCAGTAATGTGTATTTGAATGAATATTGTTTCCATTGGAATATGTCAAATGCTTTTACATTATTGATTATATATGCTAGAATAGATCTAACACCATGAAATATAGTATGCTTGTATTGTTTACTTGTTGTTGAGGACGTGCTATAACAATTCAAGCTGAAGATTGGAAAGCTCAACGGGGATCTACTACAACCGTCCGGAATAAGGTAAGGGGTTCGATCCTTTAGTGTTAGATTTTTTTATTTCTATTGCATATTGGGAAAGATTGATTTCTGGAGTCTAGCTGTCTGTTGTGGTACCCCAAGCCATAGGAATTTCTCTCCGTAACAGAACTGGCGACTCCGCTGGGGAGTTCCTAGTAGTTGACCTTTGGGGATTGGTTTCTTGGCATTCAATGTATTTGAATTGCTCTCTCTCTCTTGTTTCTGTGTTGGGTATGGGGACATGTATGCTTGGTAGAGCCTGATTGGTGTGAAATAAGTCTCAACCTGTCTATTTGCCTGTGGTTTATGCATCTTTTTCTTCCTGTACGCGGGTTTATTGTTTACAGTCACGTATACACGCGGGTTTCCTTGGAATTTCCGCGTATACACGCGGGTTTACTGCACACAGTCGCGTATACCCTGGTTTTGACCCTTTTGTGGAAGATAGTGGATTGCTGGGTGAATTCTGATTGTTGCTGAGTCTCCTGTGGCACTGCCTAAGTCTGTTATTGCCTCTGTTTTTGACCAGAAACGTTCTTTTTAGCCTAAATTTTTTTTTTAGGAAAGTTCTTGTCATGGCATCTTTGATTTTTTGTTTGATATTAGTGCATTAGAGTCCTTTTACCTTAGTGCTTTGCTTGAATGCTGTTTATGTGTGCTTGCAGAGTCTGGGGTGGGTAGAATCATTCTTTTGCTTATTGTATCTCTTTATTTTCAAAAAATACAAAAATATTTGCTTCTCATTATGCATTGCATTATGCACTTTGCATTGTACTTGCACTAGATCTAGATTTGCTTTGGAGTAATAGTCAGGTGTTCATATAGGAAAATTTGCATTCAGCATTTGAAGAAGAATTGTGCATTCACGTAGTACGCATACCCTGTTTTCATGGACACATGCATTTGCATGGATTGTTAGGTGTGCATTTTACTTCTTGTTGCGTCATAACACCATAAGTTGCACGGCCATATCCTATTTTTGAGTAATAAAGCCAACTAAAATCAACGCTAAATAAAATGAATTACACTCTTTTCTTTTATAGGGTGCACCAACAAGCTTAGGTTTTAGGATCTTGGAATAGTTCATTGTGAGTTAATGCTCCAAGATCACTAAACTACAACAACTAGGTGTCTGTCTAGGGAGTGTGTGAAACCCTTGGTATAACCGACGTTCTTAGGAAGCTCCTCTCAAAAGGGAGTCAAGCACTAGGCAGTGTGAGCGGTTGTCTGATCGGGATAACCCCTGGTCGAGAACTGTGTAGCACCGGTGATATAGCCAGGATTGTATTCGTATCTGGGGGCTCTTTCGAGAGTTTCGGGCTCAGCTACCCTGCCCATACGGTCAATCCCGCCCGCGACTGTCCGCCTGAGCGTTGATTATATTGAGGTGACCTTAGTGACCTTACCTAGGATATCGAGGGGGTACGTGTAAAGGTTATTTTTCATGTGTCACGGCCAGGTTTGGGTCGGACAGCACAGTCGCTATACGCGTTGAAGCTGAGGGCCACAATAATTGGTTATGAACCTCCGCTTGTAGTGTATGGGAGTTTCAGGCCTCTCCTAGGC
>LPNX011054128.1:326813-338446 GCA_001517045.1 Pseudotsuga menziesii
CATTTTTTCCTTGGGAAATAACCTCGAAGCCAGGCTATTTGCATCAGACACTAAAACCCATCTAATTCTATACATGCGAAGAACAACTAGGAGGTATAAAATGGAATGCTTAAAATCCATTGTAGGCAGAAGACGAGAAATAGCCTAAACAAATGGTACCCAAGAATTATGTTTATGATTGATCAAGGAATTGATTTACCAAGGGGTACACGTCACTGAGGGAGTTTGAAAGTTATTTTAAGGCCTCTGGAATTATATGAATCTCGGGAATCTGTGAACATTGTTCTCATATTTGTAAGATATACTACATACAGCCTAAGCAGACACTTGGGCAACTACGAATAAAGGTGATGAGCACACTTGATCACCAAAAGGATAGCAATGAAGCACTTGAAGTAGGCTCGTGGTGATGAACTCTACCCAATTTACCTTTTCCAACATCGAAGCTAAATAAAAATACAAACAGTGGATTATGTTTTCACAATGCCATGCTTGTTGGATCAAGCTTTTCTCCAGTTCTAGAAAAATGAAAAAGATTCTTTAGAAAATGAAAAACAAATTTAAGATAAAATTGGAAGTGTCAATATCACTTAACAGATACAAATTTTAAAATTATGCCTTAAGATACCCCCATTAAGCCTAGTTTCAATGTATAAAACTTAAAGTTAAGATCATTAGCAAAAATGCAAATATCATTTCAGAATGTGAGAAAAAAAACTTCCATGCCTAAAAGTCATGGAAAATTGAATTCAAGTGCCTCAGCTTTGCACGAAGAAAGGACAACTAGAAGAGACGAACTTCACTCTTTTACCATGCTCTCTTTTTCTTCCAGTTTACTATCAAATTCATGTGGTTCATGTTCAAATTCAGCAAAAGAAATTTGGAAGGAAAAAATCACTCTTACATATAAAATGAGTTAAACAATTTTTGTTATAACTTCATTTATTCGAAAAAGAAATAGAGATATTTTTTATAACTTAACTAGTTATGTATGGACAATAGTAGTTCTGAACATTTCATCAACCAAGTGATGAAGTAAATGCCTGGAATACGGAGAGGTCCAGGTCACATGCCCCTCGAACATGAACCACACATTCGACAACTAAATTTAATCCTAAAGATTATGATTTGACAAAAGTAAATACTTTTACAATGAAGGGATAACAGGTTGGATAGATCCCTCTTTATTTAATTATTTGGCTGTGGGAATAATTAAAGAAGATATTTTTAGACAAAAAGGAAAAATATTTCAACTCTCTTGAGATCTTCTCCTTTCCCAAGAGAAGAAAGAATTATTGTGGATACAAATTGTAGTCTTGTACTAATAAGGGTCTCCAAAAAGGATATTTCTGGGGACATATATAGCAACATAGCAGTTCAAAAAATAAGATTTGGTATTTAGTGGAAATGGGCACGGTGCAAGCATACCACACCAAGTTAGACTGTTAACCACTAGTACTTTTCCTAGGAAAAATTAACAAGTAGAAAATCAAATGAATCATCGCAAGGAATTGAACTTGGAACTGCAATTGAAAATGATAGCAAACTCACTTCTGAGGTGGATGGATTTTTGAAGGAAGAGAAATCTTCTGACAATGAAAGTATTTCAAGGCTTGCTGGCCACATGGGATCCTAGGATGAAGACTTGATGCACATTTGTATACTCTCCAGAACTAGGTTTTTACATTAGTATTCACATCTAAGTTTTTTACATCTTCAAATAGCTGTTTTACATCTCCCAAGGCATCCCCATCATCTTGACCTGAACCTTGGCTTGATGAACTTACCGCACTAGACAAGACAATTATAAAAGCATCCATTGTTGCTACTCTTGTATGTCCATTTATACTGTCTGAACCCGCTTCTGTGACACTGAATGAAGAGAACCTCCAATAGAATTAGATTGAAAGAAAATTTTTGGTGGCACAACATACAATATCCCATCAGAAAAATCCTTCTCTAAACCATGTCAAGGAGGACTCTAGTAACAACTCTGACTCTGGTGCATGTCTCCACAATCCTAAATTAACAAGGGAGAAAATTGCACTCCAACAGACAAATGTTGACTAAATTTCAACATCATAGAGCACGATGAAACATTATATCTACTGATCTAAAAACTATTTGAGAAACAAAAACATGTTGATTCCTACTTGGAAATTAACAATCAGAGTTTGACAAAGGACTGTTTCAAAGTCCCAAGTGATCATTTTTTACCTTCTATATATTGTCTCCACTACCAAATGGGGAGCTCAGAGGGGAATTTCTTCTAGTGTAAGTAATAGGACAATTTGTTTCAGATGATGATGCTCCATCACTTTTTGAGTTTTTTTTGCATTTTATATACTGACTACATGAAATCAGTGATTTAATCCCCACAAACCAAACTTCTGCTTCATATTTATCCTTGCAAATCTGAAATAAAAAAAATAGCATGCCCTTAGTTGCGCCTGAGTAAAATTACCCCTTAAAAACAAACTTCAAAAATCTAAATTTTGTACATGAAGAAAAAATCAGAAATAGGTACTGTATCTGTTGAAGAATAAATGCTTGGAACATTCTAGATGTTATGAAAAGTTCAAATTGGATTCCATGTTAATGTTTTTTATTCCAACAAATGTGAAACTGTTGCTTTTAGCGAAAAGATGTCATACCAAATCTAGTGATCTATCATTGTAAATTAGTGAAAATGACCGATACTCGTTTTTAGACAATGGATACCTCTGGAATATTGCCTGAAAACAACAAAAATAAACAGTTTTTATAACTTAAGCATTCAAACAATGCCTTTTGGAAATAAAGTATCAAATAGATCTTTATTTTTTCAATCATATCTCAATACTTTGTTACCATAATTATCAATGCAATTATTCTTCTTTTGTATTCCAGAGTTGAGATGTTTTCTCTAAGTGACCACTTTAAACTCGAAGATAAATTGGAAGTAATAAATAAAGATATAAATGCCTAATAAAATATTTGCACAAAGAAGACTTTGTAACAAATTAGCAATTATGAGTAATAAAGTGCACAGTGATGTTGGGGGGGAAAGTTAAAATGGAAACTGAAAATACCAATGTGCACCATGCCCAAATCACAACCTATAGGGATAAGCACAAATATAAACATAGGTTTTCAACTGCACAATCATACATGAAAGTTGAACAAGATATGAGATTAAGAAACAAATTACAAAACTACTGCATCTGTAAAAAAGGTAAGTAGTGACAAGGGCATGGAAATCCTTGGAAGCCAAATGGGATACGTTGTATCTAAGAGAAGAGGTTGCATCATCATGATCCTGATAAGTAGAGAAATATAAACTTGGGTAGATAACAATATACTCATAGAAGATACATTTTTTGAATGTGGAATGATAGGGAAACAACGCTTCAGATTCCATTTTTCTCACAAGTATATCTAGCTTTTGCTATCTTTTGACCTTCCATATTCCCATCAAACTCAAATGCCTATCATATTTCTTGAAATGAAATGCCTACATTTAATTTTTTTTTCCTACAGCGGAAGCTGTTGATTAGAAATTTAATAGTAGGGGAGTTTTGAAACTGAAAATTAATATTTGCTTACGATGCAGCAAAATCTATGGGAAAAAAATATATGGAAATAAGGGATTCTAGGATTGACCACATACCTTTGCCTCCATACTCTTCCATGTTTTGCGACAATTCACAAATCTCCCATCTATATTCCTATTTCCTTGTAGTTTCAAAGGAATTCAACCTGGAGAACACCACATAATTCAAGAAAGTGAGCATCAACATCTTTATCAGCCCCCCCCCAAAAGACAAAATAGAAAAGATATCACTCCTGGGAACTTTTTATAATAAGTATCAGTAGTAACAATGATATTTATAAAGTCTGATATGACTTTGAGCTTGTTCTGGGCAGAGCTTGTGGATATTATAGAAGTAAATCTATGTCTATGGGAATTCTAGTGTAATGAACAACAATAATGACCCTAAATATCCATGTTGTTGGGAACATAATGGTCCTTAAAATCATTTCTCATCCCTATTTGACCTCCTAGTGAGCGGTAATCCAGTTTTGGGAAGATGTATTGATGAGAATGGGTCTAAACCTTGAAATCTAGGGAAAATTAATGGGTATAACACAACAATAGGTTTCAAAATACCATTTTGGGTGAGATATGTGTAAAGAATAATAGTATAAAAGTATACTTGGGCATATTGTAGTAGCAAAAAACTATCTCTTGGCGTCGAATCAATAGTTAGCACTTCAACATTATCATTTCTAGGAAGCTCACATGGGATATTATGTTGATTTTTAAGCACTGTAGGGTGAATTTTTCATAGGTGTTGGCCTTACTAGATTGTATTCACTTTCATTGAGGTCTAATCTATTTTTGAATCATGTTTCAAGAGTTTTGTGCACCTTTCCTAGCATAATGAAGGTACAATCTAGGGAAAAAAACTCAGTAGTGAAGAAGTATGGCAACATTGATGTGTTATAAAGGCTCCTCTATATATCACATGAGGCTTAAAAATGTTTATCCAATCCACATAATTCATCCTTAGAGGAATCCAGTTCCATTTACGAGGTATTTCAACTATGTCTACATAGCATTGAGGACACCATTGAAATTCTTCTTTCAGCAAGCAATCGGCATTGGAGGATACGTTTCACTGAACGAAGGCCTTGTTTCTATATTAATTGAGTATTGGATCACTCCATTGGATATATAAAGACCGATATCTCTTAGAAGTTGTTTTTTTTGTTGTTATATGAATATTATTGGAGGGGCATCTTTCTTGAAGGTGACTTAGGGGATACACAACATAAGTTTAGGTTTCATTCTAGTTTGGATAGGCCTTCTCTTGGAAAATTTTGTGGACAAGGTGAAACATTGCATCTTATGGGATTTTGGAGGTTGGGTTTTGCTTCTACTTGTCATCATCCATAATTTATTTATGGAGGACATGGGTACAAGTGGAAGATATCATGTTGTAATTTGTAATGCAAAAATAAGCCCTTATTTAGAATTTAGATTTAAAATAAAAGAAAGAAAACAGGACTCACCCACAAAGAAAATAGTGTGCCCTCTTATGATCCTTCATGAAATGTCATGCACATGCATATAAGTTTTACTTGGGTGATTCAATGTTTAAACAATATGACGAATGAATAAAATGTAATTCATAGCCATATGTACGACGACAAATGGCCATTTCCCATATATTTTCATGTACATATGGAATTCATAGCTATATGGAATTGGTAAAGTATTACCAAGGGGCCAGTTATCTTGACAAATCAAACTATTTAAGGTAATTGTTTAGATTAGATAGAACAAAGTTCACCTCAATGTATGGTAATCATCATCATCAACTAAATTTATGTGTGTGCACATGCATAAATACCCAATACACAACTCAATCAAACAAAAGAAAACATAATTATACCTTTATTTGTGGATCTTCACACTATCTTCTTATGCTTTACCTTTCAAAACATCATTCAACATACTTCATATTTTGTCCTGTTGCAATAGTTTCATGTTAGGACCCATCAAATAAATTTATGTTTGTTTATGAAAATAACAAAACCAATATAAATAAATACAATTCTATTACAATGTAAATTATAATACTATTCAACTAAATTAATTATTAAGAATAGATCACCTGATAAAACTTGGATAACCAAAACACTATGTATATAAGGCCATCGATCTCATCAAAATGCCATTTCTTGCCTCTTAACTATGGAAATGTTTCTCAACGCTATCTATAACAAGTTCCAATGGAGGAGTAGAAAGAACCAAAAAGACTATTCCACACAAATCAAAAGGCTCTTAAATTAACTATATCATGCCTTTGTCAATGATTCAATGAATCCTTCGAAATTGTCTTCTAAATATAGTGAGACAAGGATCAAAACACTTACCTAAAGAGATTGTTTCCTTTTATCTTTATGATTAATTTCTATGATATGTGTTTCAAGTGATGCTAATGTTGTTCATCATGTGCTATTCTCTTGTCAATTTCCTAATAGGGTGGCATTAAATGGCTTGCATTCTACTTTGATCAATTTGGCAAAGTCTTTTTCTCCAACCAACCGTATTAAACTTGAATGGATTTTGGACCTTTCCTCTCTTTCCACTTGGAGAAAAATTAGCAAATGGTTTGGTTCACCTCCAACTTCAACCCAAGTTCTTATCCTTTTGTGATCACTCATCAAGGAGGCATAGATTAACCTAATGTTGTCAACAAAAACACCATCGTCTTATTTATCATTAGATTCTATGCTATATGTTTCAAGTGACACTAATTCTTGTTGATATTTTATTATTTCTTATCATTTGTGTAAGATATTGTTGTTGTTTTCACAAACTTGAGGTTTGAAACAAATTGTAGTCTTATAGACTCTTTGAGAGAGGAATCAATTGGTTTGTGTTGATATTATTAAGCATATACAGAAGGCTTCAAGAAGAGAAGCTTGAATTTGTCCTTCTCTACTCCATAATCAAATATGTTGAGGTTAGATTCTTCAACACCACATATAGGTTCACTATAATTGTTTGGGAATAAATTAAACCTTTTTAATCTTCAACAGTCTCTACCAAAAGAACTATCTATTATATGTACTAGGAGCTTCAGTCAAATCAAGAGAAATATTCTACAAACATATGAAGAACAGTTTGATTTTGTAAACCAAGGGGATGGAAAAAGGGCAAGGAAACATCAAAGATCACTCACACCAATGCATAATTCTAAAGATAACCAGTTTTCTAAACCTTTAAGGTCATCTTCTCATGTTAATTGTAAGAGGTGCAAAAAAAAATCAGACACGGTGACAATTGACATAAAATGTTCAAATAAAGAATGGAGGACATCAAAATACCTAGTACTTGGTTCCATACCCAAAGCATAAACCATAAGATTCATGATTGTCCATTAATGGCCAAGTATTACCTATCCCAATTTATAGTGAACTAATCACCTCACGGTCAAATCAAGATATTGGGCCAACTTTATTATAAATTCCAAGAAGAAACCGATAGAGCAACAAAGCATACACTCTACAAGATCTCCAAGAACTAACATCATTCAAGTGAAGGATGTATGCAGACTGCTGCAGACATTATATCTCTACTCATTCGATTTCCTACAAAGTGTTGTAGCTTGCTTAGTGCTCCTCTTTGTTTATCATTTACGTTCAACTTAACGGTGAAATAAACAAGTCCAGGAAAATATTCTAGTACATCTCCTTTACAGTAATGGACAAATAATGATGTTAGTTCTTGGAGATCATGTAGAGTGGATTTTTTAACCTCTTCACTGCTACTCTGTAGTGCATATCCCAGCACTTCAGAGAAGATTGTAATGGTTTTCTTGGACATATTGGGGTATCCTAATCAATTTCATAATGATAGTTCAGAGGAATGCATTCCAAAATTCCATGGGAAATAGGATTCTACTAGGTTTCATGTTGAAATACATATTGAATCTCTTCCAAGGTTGAATGTGGCCCTGAGGATATTAAGATGGATATGTTCAATATATATCTTAACTTGCAAAAACGTGATATAAGAAATTGGTATATATGGATTCCTAGTAAGGTTGTATACTCAATTGTAAATATTCTCAATTTTTTATACAAGATATGGGATCCTATTCTTGATGAGGAATATTTTGAGGATCCAGATTACCCTCCACAAAATCAAGCCCTTGAAAAAATCCATGAAGATTCCTTTGAACAAGGTGCTATTTATGAAAGAACCCATTCTCCTATTATATTAACTCATCCCAAGAATATGAATTAGATGGTCCATACTTTTGAGATTCTGATGAGGAATATTTTGTAGGCAAACCCTTGTTTGATGATGAGATGGAAAGTGCATGCATTTATCCATTTCATGAAGAGTTGGATGTTATATTTTAAATCAATAATCTTAGTTTTGGGGACCCCATATATGATTCATATAGTAAAGCATCTAATGAGGAACCTAAATATTTGGAACCTATAGAGCAACCAAGCATCCACTCTACAAGATCTCCAAGAACTAACATCATTATATCTCTACTCATTCGATTTCCTACAAAGTGTTGTAGCTTTCTTAGTGCTCCTCTCTGTTTATCATTTAGGTTCAACTTAACAGTGAAATCAACAAGTCCAAGAAAATCTTCTAGTACATCTCCTTTATAGTAATGGACAAATAATGATGTTAGTTCTCTAGAGATTCTGTAGAGTGGATGCAAATGTTGGCCCAAACTCATACACGGGTTTGCATTAGTGTCCAACAAAGGTGGTCTATTATAGTCCAAGAATTGGCATATTCAATGCTTGGAGAGGGGAAGGTTGATAATCATATTTTTGGGGACCCCATATATGATTCATAATGATAGAGTGGATGTAAATGTTGTCTCAAAATCATACATGGGTTTGCATTAGTGTCCAACAAAGGTGGTCTATTATAGTCCAAGAATTTACATATTCAATGCTTGGAGAGGGGAAGGTCAATAATCATATTTTTGGGGACCCCATATAATGATAGTTGGGAGGATTGCATTTCGAAATTCCATGGGCAATAGGACACTACTAGGTTTCATGTTGAATTACATATTGAATCTCTTCCAATTTTGAATGTGACCCTGAGGATATTAAGATGAATATGTTCAATATATATCTTAAATTGCAAAAACGTGACATAAGAAATTGGTATATATGGATTCCTAGTAAGGGTTGTATACTCAATTGTAAATGTTTGAACCTCTTCAATGCTACTCTGTAGTGTATAACCCAGCACTTCAGAGAAGATTCTATCCACTGTATATTGAACATGCCCCCGGTACATTAATTTTGGATGCCTCTAAGTTGCAGTAATGATACAGATCAACCGGCTGAAGAAGGCTTGAAAATATTTCAAATCTAAAATATTAGGCCTTACCAACCTCAAAAGATTGAAGAGCTCTTGAAAATTATTCTAAAAAAGGGTGCATGGCAATAACATCCATCTCCTCGTATGTATTTAGGAAAGAGCATGGAGTATGTTGGTCTCCTTATTGCGTGGGAAATGTCCTTCATCTAAAACCAGCAGTCCTGGTCCATAAAGTAGAATTTGTTGGCAAGATTCACCCAATGGTTCAAATTAAACACTTCATATTCTAAGGGTTTATTAAATATGATAAGATGAAAGACACTAGGGAATTTATTCAACATCTGTTGTCACTACAATTTGGAAATTACTGGGTTAGGTTCGAGTTGATTTCTAATATAAGGTTTCTATAATAAAAAAATTTAAAGAGGAAATCCATAACATTTGGAAAAATTTTGGCAAACCTCTGTTGTCGCTACAATTTGGAAAATATTGGGTTAGGTTCGAGTTTCTTTCTAACCTAGGGATTTTATATTGATCTTGAATTATAGTTGAAGTTTTTTGTAAAAACTTGAGTGGTTAGGGTACATGTGCCTTCTCCTCGATTTCACACTTGGGTGCATCTATATTTTTCAGCTTGTGCCTATCATGCTATTTTTACCCCTATTACCTCTATTTTCGTGGGTACTAAATGAGGGTAACCTTCTCTAATCTCCTCTGCCTTTCTTCTATTGGACTCCGCTTATGATGGGTCCACTTGCTGGGTCAATTATATGCTTTGCAATGGGGTATGGAACTCTATATCTATATAGTTCAAATGCAGGTCAAATGCAACTGTCAAATGCAACTCTATTTTTACCCCTATTAACTTTATTTTTTGTGGGTGCTAAATGAGGGTAACCTGCTCTAATAGCCTCTGCCTTTCCTCTACTAGTAATGAAACCTTGGATATTTGCAGAACTATATTAAAATTTTTAAAATAGAAATGAATTAGGGCATGGTACTCACAATTTTTGGATGTGTTGTCTCGACTGACAGTTTCTTTTATAATTGGCCTCCTTTTCGCTACAAAACCACAATCCACTCTCCTTAGTCTTCGTGGGTCCAAATCGTTGCTCCCACTATCTTGTTCTCATATATTATTCTCTGGCCAAGTTGCTCATATAATCACTGATCACTGAATGATCCCAACAAGCACTCGACAAGATGCACAGAGGAAGAAGCTTTCTCGTGAAGATGAAATGAAAATAACACGTGATAAGTAGTTTTTTGTTATTGTTTTATGTTTTATTTTATTTATTTATATATATGTTTTTAAAATTATATATATACATACATACATATATATGTGTGTGTGTGTGTGTGCGTGTACTAAAAAATAAATTTAATATAAAATTACAAGTAAGATTTAATTTAAAAATATTTAATTTTGATAAGTATAAAGAGATATAATTATTAGGTGTTTGACATTATATGCATAGACTTTGTAGTGGTTAAGAGTCATATGGATAAAGGGTTAACTTTGATAATTGTTGGTGATGATAAGGGATAGGGTTTATAGGGGTTTGGGAATAGGATTTATAGGTATTATGTTTTAAAAGGGTTAAGTTTTTTAGGTTAGGGATTAGTCTCATATGAACCTTCGTTTATTTTCTCTAAGTACTATTCAATTTCCCAACAAAATATCCCTAACAACTTTTCATTACAGGTGTCATTATCTCTTTTTTCTTAATCCTCATCAAAGTGGCCACTCCACTTCCACTAGAAATGACCTTCTTCAACATGTTCATAATATCTTCTTGGTTGCAATACTTTAGCACCATATACATAAAGAAGTTGTACACTAGTTTAATCCTTTCATCAAGGCTTCTATACAACGTTGTTATGTATAAACAAAAAATTTAATCCCTCTCATGACATTCAATGTAAATGTTCCTTCGAGTCTAACGTATCTATGTTAACCTCTTTTCCATATTCCTATCCTTGATCACACATTCATGTTAGACACACCAGGCACACAAAGAGGGGGGGTGAATCTATGTGTGTAGTATTTATTACTTTTTCAATTTTAACAATCAACAACTAATTCATCAATGCATTATTCTACCATTTACATAATCATTTCATAAACTTCTACCACTTCATCATTTATAAATCATAAGTATATGAATCATGGACTTATAACAAGAACCATAGCACAAGAGAACACAACACCATATGATTTTGAGGATTATAATGATGATGATGATGATTATGAGTGGTATCATCATTGCCTCGAGAGGCGCTCTACAACCCAGTATGCGGGAGATCTTCCTCATGTAAATGTCGGCTATAAATTTTTACTTCTATTTACTTAAGATTTTCGATCATGAGAGAGATGTTGTATCGTTATGTAACGTTCCTCATGTAAAGGCCGGCTAAAAATATTTACTTCTATTTACTTATGATGTAGATTTTGTCGGCTTTTAATTAAAAGTAAATAATTTTTTTGGCTCATTAAAATAAAAACAAAATGACGTGTGTTTTGAAACAACTACTATATAAACACCAATATATAATAAAAAAATAGATAAGAATTTATCAAGAGGAGGAATATGTGCCGCAAAGAGAAAAAGAGAAGATCTTCCCCAAACAAAACACTGCGGCAAAGAAAAGAGAAAGAGAAGATTGCCGCAAAGAAAAAAGAAAGAATATCTCCGCAACATAAACATGCAGCAAAGAAAAGAACAAAACAACATATATATTTTATAAACGTGCAGCCAAAAAATAAGAAAACAAT
>LPNX011054128.1:344405-451595 GCA_001517045.1 Pseudotsuga menziesii
AATTTGTTTCTCGGCATGGGATCATTTATATTTAATACGCTGTTAACCTTGCTTCCTCTCATGGGTCCTTTACTGTCACTCCTTAGAACATTTTGAATGTGACATGGATGGAGCCCTGACATAGTACTCCAGACTCTTTGAATCTAGTTTAATTCACAGGGGTTAAGCTGGAATTCAATGCACACAACATTTTATTCGAGAAAACTGCTAGGCTGGAAGAATTCTTTACGCAATACATGGGCTGATACTCAACATATTTTCTATTCCCAAAAGACCTTAATATCCCTCAGACAAACGCAAGTTTGTTTCCCTTATTGAAAATCCAAACTTAAAATTAAATCAAATGAAAGCATGACTCGAAAACAACCACGCAACTTATTTATGTACAAGGCAGAACAAAACAAAGAAAACTAAGAAAAGTAGGGCTTGAGAACCAAACCATTAACTGGCAAGTTCTCCTCCCATCCTTATAAATATTGCAGCTTATAAGTGGCGGGGCCAAGTTTGGCTACGATATGAAAGGCGCCTACCCATAACTGCTGGAATTTGGTATGCTTTCCTTTCTCATCATGGGGGTGGTCCCACTTGAGAACTAAGTCTCCTACTTCAAAGTCCCTTTTTCCAGATTTATGCTTGTCAAACCACCTTTTGATTACTTCCTGCTGTTGTTTGAAACGTTCTCTAGCCTTGGATCTAGCTTCTTCTGCTTTTTGGAGATTATATATTCTTATTTGCAGAACCTCATCATCCGACCTCCTAGACTCTTGAGCTAGTATGGAAGACGGTAGCAGAATATTGGGAGGCAGGATGGCTTCCTTTCCATATACAAGGGTATAAGGTGACGCTCCTAATGCAGACTTGGGGGTAACTCTGTCAGCCCATAGGGCGTTCGGTAAGGCTGAGTGCCAACTTCGCTGGTTTTTTATGACAGTTTTCTTCAGGATTCTAATGAGGTTTTTATTGGAGGATTCGTCCAGGCCATTCCCTTGCGGATAGTAGTTAGAAGAATAATGTAATTTTATCCCTTTCTCATGAGCAAAAGCAGTCAATTTAATGGATGAAAAGTATTTAGCATTATCAAAAACTACTGAAATTGGAACTCCAAACCTAGTCATGATATACTCTTATAGGAAGCTGATGACTTCGTCTTCGTTTATCTTGCGTAATGGGATAGATTCGACCCAGCGAGTGAAGTAATCAATCGCAGTAAGAATGTTCTTGTGTAGCAGAGAAGAATTCGGTTTTATTTCTCCAATAATGTCCAGCCCCCATTGTTCAAATGGTTCTGTAATCATGACAGGCTTTAGGGGTGCTGCTTCCTTGGGTTGTCTTCCACCACACCTTTGGCAAGTATCACATTTCCTAATGTGTGCATGTGCATCCTTGAAAAGTGTTGGCCAGTAATAACCGGCTCTGAGAACCTTGTGGGGTGTAGTGTCCCCTGAGTAATGTCCCCCGGCTGGGCCATCATGCAATTCAGACATTACTTTCTCAGCATCTTCTTTCTCCAAGCATCTTAGGAGGACTCCATCATAGTTTTTCCTGAACAATGCACCTTCTATGATTTGATAGGAAACTGATTTCATACGCAGAACTCTTCTTTGTTTGGAACTCCAATGTTTCGGTAACACCCTTGACTGCAAGTAATGCCCAAGATCTCTATACCATGACTCAGGAGCTGTGAATAAAGGGAAAACATCCATTACATGCATATCAACTTCATCTCCCCATGCTTGTTCTTCATTGTTTGTCTTCCCAGTCATCAGTTTGCATAACCCTTGACCTTTTACTATAGTAGCTGGCTTGAATTCAAGATCGTATTCTTGAAGCGCTGTTACCCAGTTGCCCCTTCTTTCTCCTAATTCTTTTTGAATGAGAAGGGATCTTACAGCTGGGTAAGGTACTATTACCTTGGTATGATTTTTTAGTATATAAGGCCTGAATTGTTTTACTGCCTTAAATACTGCGTATGCCTGCTTATCAATGGCTGGGTAGTTTAATTCAGCTCCTTGTAGCCCAGTGCTCATAAAAGAGATTGGGAATTCATCACCCCGTTCTTCCTTTTGCATGAGTACCGCTGCTAATGAATCATCAGAAGCAAATGTATACATAATAAAGTCCTTGTCAAAGTCTGGACTTTTAAGAGAGGGCGCATGTGCAATAGCAGTCTTGATTTTACTGAAAGCATTCTTTTCAGTCTCAGTCCACTTAAACTGTGAATTTTGCTTGACCATCTGCTGTAATGGTTAAACAGTCTGGGAAAAATCAGGTACAAAGTTTATTGTTCCCATGAAGGATTGCATTCCTTTTTTATTATGGGGCATGGGAATTTTTTCAATGGCTTTGATTCTTTCTGGGTTTATAGATATGCCTCTTTTTGACACTATATGTCCCAGTAACTTGCCTTCTGTGACCGCAAATACGCACTTCTTAGGATTTAGGGAAATGCCATACTTCCGACAGCGCTCAAAAATTTGCTTTAAGTGGAACGTGTGCTCCCCTCTTTTCTTTGAAAATATTGTTATGTCATCAAGGTAGACCACCACACTTCGCCCAATCAGTCCTCGGAAATCTATGTCCATAGCTCTCTAAAATGCCCCGCCAGCATTAATTAGGCCAAAAGGCATTCTTCTATATGCGAAAGTTCCCCATTTAGTTCTGAATGTTGTTTTCAATCTATCTTCCTCAGCTACTAACACTTGGTTGTAGCCAGAGAATCCGTCTAACAATGAAAACAATTCAGAACCAGAAACCATCTGTAGAAGTTGCTCCATGGGAGGTATCGGATAATTGTCTTTGTCTGATGCACGGTTTAAGTTTCTGAAGTCCACGCACAGTCTGATTTCTCCTGACTTTTTTCTGATCGGCACCAAATTTGACACCCATTCTGAATGTCGGACCTTAAAAATAATCCTAGCATCTAACAATTTCTTCACTTCGCTCTAGATTAGTGGTTCTAGCTTTGGGTGCATCTTCCTCAGCGGTTGCTGATATGGCTTCATGCCTGCTTTAATAGGAATGATATGTTTGATGATATTAGTGTCATAGGTTTTTAAATCTGCATACGTCCATGCAAAAACATCTTTGTACTGCTTAAAAAAACTGAGGAACTTGTCTCTTTCCACTGGTGAACAGCACTTGCCGAGTTTCACGAACTTAGGCTCCGTTTTAGTCCCTAAATTTATTAGCTCGAATTGTAGAGTTGAGGCTGTGCGTCTTCACATTAGCGGGTCTTCTAAATTTCTCATTCAGGTCAAACATCTTCTCTAATGTCCTGACCCCTTTAGGAATGAAATTGTCATATTTCATTTCAGCCTGATGTTCCTCATCGTCGATAATGGCTCCTTTAAAAACCTCCTCATTTGTCAAGCATTCAATTATTTGCTGATCATCGTCAAATACTCGCAGGTTGGTGATCATGTCAGGAACTGATGGCCTGGAAAGCAGTTCAATAGAACATTTGTTATTAGTGGGAACCAACCTGGCGGCTGATGTAGCTAGAAGATCAGTGGCTGCATTTTTTATTCTTGGGATTGAAATAATGTTAAATGCATGAAAACATTTAAGCACCTCCCATACCTCGTTTTGGTAAGCTTTCAAATGAGGGGAAACACAATGTATTTGATTTCTTATTTGCTTTACAACTATTTCCGAATCCCCAAAAACTTTTAAATTACTAACCTGTAGCTCAATTGCTTTCTTGAGTCCCTGCAGCAGTGCTTCATATTCAGCCGTATTGTTAGTACATTTGAACTCTAATCTACAGGATAGGAAGTGCTTTTTTTTTGTGGATCAATGAGGACGCAGCCAGCCCCTGACCCTTCTAACGTTTTCGAGCCATCAAAAAACAAAGTCCAAAACACATTATCTACTGAAACAGAATCTACTCCTACTGCTAAATCTACTACTTTACAGTCAAACTCGTCAGCCTGAGAAAAACGAAGGAGATCAGGCTGGGTGTCAGATGTGTTGCTGGCCTCTTCCGCTTGATAATTCCGTGGTTCCAGCTCGAGAAAGTAGTTTCCCAATACAGGTTCGACTGGTATATTCTTCTCATCCAATTGAGTGACATTGTACTTCATGTGAGGTTCTCTCAAAACCTTGATCTGATCAGGACTCCCTTTGTGCGGCAACCAAAGATGTGACCAATCTGCGGCGAAATACCCATTTAATTTGGCTGACCAATCTCTGCTCAGGACCAGGCCGTAAGCATCTAGTATGTCAGCCACTACGATGTTAATAATTTGGCATACTTTATCATTGGATTCCAGATGGATAAGGACGTCTTCCATTTCACCAATTACCTTGACGTCCGTCCTATCCAATTGCACCACCCTCCATGTGGATGGCTTAGGCTGTCCGTTTATTTTCTTACATACTGATATGGGCATGAGATTAATTGACGCCCCTAAGTCCACTAGGCAATTGTGTACGTTATGATTGAAAATTTCAAATGTCAGGAGGAAAGGTGGATGCTTGGTTTTAGACTTACCTCCGACGCTAGCTTCTCCAATCTCTTCTTCATCCCGAGGCTGATTGTCGGTGGGCAGATTTTCTTCTGACGTTTCAAGTGCCTTCAATAACTTTTCTTTCTGTTGAGGTACTTTGCACATTTCAAACAGTGGGACGTTTGCCTTTATCTTCTTTAGATCTTCGACAATGTCATATTCAATTAGTTGTCTAGTGGACTGAGATTTATCAGCACTCGCATTCTCATCGTTTGGCTTAGGCGGCATTCTGTTTTGCTTTGGATCCTGGCTGGTAATGGTAAATTCCGGAATCTGATCAACCAATGATTCGTCT
The DNA here is from genome assembly GCA_001517045.1 of Pseudotsuga menziesii. NCBI lineage: Eukaryota > Viridiplantae > Streptophyta > Pinopsida > Pinales > Pinaceae > Pseudotsuga > Pseudotsuga menziesii. The sequence goes on from LPNX011054128.1 coordinate 349,209, forward strand.
TGAAATTTCTTTTTTATATTTCTTTGCAGCCTTCGAATCTTTGGGAGCAGAAGACTATCATCACTAACCGCCCCTTTGCTCCTAGTTGTTACGTTAGCCTCCCTGATAGCTTTGCGTCCTTAGGTATTTTCCTCCTCTGCATCGAGTAAGGAGACAGAATTCCATAATGCCATGGTCTCGTCCTCCTACCCTTTTGTAGAAGTGGAAGCAGCATTTTCGTTCTTTTCATCTTCATCTTCCTCCGTTAATATTGAATCCAACATCTGATTCATGACCAATGTCATTGAATTTATCCATTGCGGACAGTTCTTTTTGGAATGAGGCTATTGATGAAAAGTACAGAAATTTTCCATCCCTATCTCTGTCAGATTCATGGAGGCAGTTTTTTGAGGAGGAGGTTGGGTCTGATTGCCATCCTCCCTTTTTTTATAATATGGCCTGAAGAACTTTTGTGATTCTTTTTCATTTTCTAAGTCTATGATCTTATTGGACAGCTTTTGCATCATTTTAGCCATGCTTTCATAGTATGGTGTCTTTTCTTCTTTAGGCTTAGTGAACAATAAGGTTTTTCTTCCCGCAACTTTCTCTCCTGATTGTTCCGGATAGTCCTCCACACTTTCTCTTTCTGCTTCCACCACTTCTGCCTCTTCATAGGTCTCTGTTAAGGTAGCCTTGGCCCTACCTTTTGCAAACATGGCTAAATCAGGACCCAAAGCTGAAGTATAGTATTCGATTAGTACTTTGTCTGAAGGCTTATCTGTTTCAGAGAAATTTTTAAGATATGCTGCAAACCTTTGTGTGAAGCTATGCACTTTTTCCTTTTTCTCTTTCTTTAATGCAGACAGTCCTTTCATGAGGGCAGCGTGAGTCTTTTGGACTGCGTACTTACTCCTGAACATTCTCTCGAAGGTATCCCAGTCTGGGATAGAGTTAGCGGGCAATCCAAAATACCACGAGGCCGCAGCTCCTTTGAGGGTGTGCGGGAACAGTCTACACACTACATCTTCATGTTCCCCAGCCCTCAGACCTTCTATCGCTAAGTAGAAACTCTGTAGGTGGTCATCCACTAGGATTTTCTCATTTGGATCAAATTTGGGCAGTAGCTTCTCAAAGGCTTGAGGTAGGTCATGCAAAGGTGGGGTCAGATTTAGAGGTGATCTAGCTTTCCAAGCTGGCGGTGGATTTGGTGGATTCGGTGGATTTGCGTTAACGCCATCCATAAGTTGAGGCGGAGAGTGAGGGGGTGAACCAACAAGAGAGTGAGGACGTGAACCAACTGGGGTGTGAACAGGAGAACTGTAAGGAGTGTCTGGGCCTACTTGGTTCAAAGCCAATTCAACCTCCTGTATGGCAGTTTCCACAAGTTCTTCCTAGTCTCCAACCAACACTGAATCTTCAAGTAGAGGACGATCTTTATTCTTGTACTCTCTTCTATGCAATTCATGGATAATAGGAAACCCTCCAATATTCTTTACATAAGCACGGGTATGTCTTCTCAGATCATTAACAATTTCATTGCGAACAGGATATAGATGCTCTCTATTGTCTTCTTCCAGAATTGGATTACGTGGTCCACTACTTTCAGAACTGTAACCAGCGGAATAATCTTGGGAAAATAGGTTTCCTCGGACAGCCATGCACTGGCGGCCCTCCTTCTAGCACCAAAACTGTTGAGTCCTGGAAATTCACAGGTGGCAACAGTAAGGGATTCTCCCCAATCAACGTTCCCAACTAGCCCGTTGACTGTTTGAAATAGGGAATCCATCCGGTATGCGGTCCGGCTATCGTAGGTCAAGGAACAAAACTAAGGCTTTACCGGTTGCGGCCCAACCCACCGAGTTTTTGCATTTTGACTTAAAGAAATGATATGTAAGTGCCTAACTAAATGCAGGGTGATCAAGCTGTAGGGATTGGTCACAAAGTGATGCGCAGGTTCTTACCTCTCATCTTGCGCTCGCGAGCAACCAAACCAGATACAAAAGAAATAAGCTAACTATCTACACTATCCCTAGGGAGCAAGGTTATCATTTTGGGTGAGCAATACATTTTCACATACATAAAGAAGAATCACAGGTAGCTGATACTTCCTCTAAATCACATGAACACTTACATATATTCAAATAACCAGGTAGCCGATCATTTTATAACAACATCTATTACTCACAGCAAAAAATATCCAGAAATTACTGAAGAACATTTAGCAAGAACATAGGTTCAGAATATCGAATACTCTTACAGTAAATGAAACACAGTTGAAAACGAAATAGTTCCTCTTCAACATTATTCTTTTAGTTTGCATTGATACATTTCGCTTTTCACTCTCTCCAACAGGCAAAAATTGCAGTTCCTATGCAAAACGAAGTAGTTCATCTTACAAGTAAACAACTACAAATTTTTCCAGGGAAAAAGCCCCTTTTTCAGTCCTCCTTCCCTCTATTTAAACTACCCCCGCTGCCCCTTGGGCTGCCACCCCAGCGTGTGACTTTTCAGTATCTTCAACGATTCCGCTTCTTGTTCTGGCCGCTGCATTTTTCCAATCATTCTCTATGAGAGTTTTATCTTCTAACCAGTAACAGATGAGTCTTCCTCTGTCCGTTCCTCCTTCGTTTGCTTGCTTTGTCCTTTTCTACGTTTTTCCTTCCTTGTGATCGTGCCGGTTCCGGTCCAACCAAGCTACGTTTTAGCCCATGGTCGCTTTAGTAGCACCGAATTCCTTCTGCAAACAATCACAATGCATTATTCGCTGCAAAGGGGAGTTTTTTAAACATTTAAACATTCTCTGCCCAGCATTGTAAATCCACAAGAGACTAGCCAGGTTCGCTCGGATAAGGTATCGATTTAAGCTTTGGGCGGGAAAAATTATAAGCGGCGGTCGACCAACTTCTGCATCGGATGAGATGAGACTTCAGGAGCCGCAACAGCGGGGAAATATAGAAACCGGGTGAGCGGAAAAATGGGTGAAAAAAGGGGAATCGGACGTCAAGGTGAAGAGTGCTTCGGGAACCAGGAGGGGTGGCTCATCTGCAACGGCGGACGGAACACTAGCAGGGGACAGGCGACGAGGTGGAAAACTCAGTTTGGGTGGGGGAAGACAAGGTCGGACGTCAGATGACACTTGAATTGGGAGCTAACTGTCTCCTCCTGGCCGCAACGGCGGGTGAGTGGAAGCTTATGGACAAGCAATTTTAAACTAAACGAATCGGGCATCGGACGGTTCAGGAAATCGGACGAAAGAAAGATCTAGGAGCCGCAACGACGGAAGGGTTGAAACTTCGCAGTGCCTGATCCAGCAGTAAAAGAGGCCCACTTAAAGGGAAACTGAGGTATTTGAGCAATTCTAAGGATCGGCTGTAACAAACCTCGCTTATTTTTACAGAGGATGCGCTGAAGAACAACAAATTTTCTTCTCTTCGACCACACATTCACGACCCGAACCAAAAAAAGAACAAGGCATACACAAATTACTGACATCCACCTTCAGAGACATGGAAGGGAACACGCTCAAGGAGCTTAAAGTTCAACGATCAAGCCACACAAAAAATAATCAGGAGGGGCCCAGAAATTAAAACATTAATTTGGGGGGGGGGGGAAACAGTTGCGGCAGCAACATGATGATGATGATGTGTGATGATGATGAAGATGATGACGACGACGACGATGAAGACGATGATGATAATGATGATAATGATAATGATGAATACGATGATGATGAATATGATGATGATGATGACGATGATGATCAACATGATGATGATGGTGATGGTGATGATGTTAGTAACTCTTTAAAAAAAATATAAAAGAATAGGTTTAATTAAATATTTACCTTTCATTATATTTCATCGTTGACAATGACGACGATGATATAGACGACGATGATGACGATGATGATGATATGAAGTAATTAATTTGATCTAGGTTTATTTTTATTTTTAAAAATAGTTTAAATGATGATGTTGATGATGCTGATAATTTTAATGATGATGATGGCGATGAAGATGAAGATGATGATGAGAGTGATTATGATGACGATGATGATGATGATGATGATTATATATGATGATGATGATGGTGATGATGTTAGTTGTAAATCTTAAAAAAAGAAGAAGATAAATGAATAGATCTATGATGAATCATGATGATGATGATGATGATGATTATGAAAATGAAAATGATTATGATGATGACGATGATGATGATTACTTTATTTGTATGATATCTACTTACATGACATTCTAGAAATTCTGTTGCAAATTCATGCTTATTATAATATATAACAAGGTCATCAGGGCATGCATGAATTGCTTCATAATGCATTCCAATCTCTTTCATGATGGAAGATAAATCTCAATTATGTGCGAGGTAAAATATTTGATGGTGATAACAAAAATTTAGCTATCAAGATACAAAAAAATAAATAAATAGTTAATGTAATAAATAAATAATATTAATGAAACATGCTCCATCTGTACGATGATCAATAATGAGTTAACAATACAATTATTAGAGTAATACAGATAAAATTTATCACGATCCTATATATGTGATGGATTATTCTGCATACCTTAGCATCCATGTGGTTGCAATGTTTGAAAGACCATTCATAACCTTCAAGTTCATTATCAACAATACAACAGAGAGAAGATTTGTTTTGGAGCATTCATAAAGGGGTTCATATGCCTTATCGAGAAGGGGTATATCGTGAAAATCATCAAAGTCATCATCATTTTCATTATCATCGTCATCGTCATCATCCATTCTAACATTAAATGAATCATATCAATGTATTTGTACCATCATCTTCAACTACATTATCAGTATGATCATCTTGTTCAATATGACCATTCACTTGTTTTCAATTAAACATACATGCTCCATGATCCTGATCCTGAACTTGTTCTAAAAGCACTTCCTCTCGACAATATGCTATAGGGTGTCTTTCCTTTAATATAAATACATGGAAACATTAATAGATATACATTAATATATGAAAAATAAAAATAATACATACAATTACCAAAACAAAGAATATAAAAAACTTTATAATGCTAAACCTACACAATGGATGATATTTGTTCCCCCCTCAGCATGTCCATGTTCCCTGCAATGTTTTGTGGCTGTTGAGATCAGTATTCTTCTCCTCTTAAATCCCCTACATTGAGTACATGGACGATAACATTTTCCATCACCCCTTCATTTCGCTGCATCCCATAGTCTAGCAAGCAATTGTCGGTTGTCTTTGTTTGGATTCAGAATATTTTTATTTGACATTTTGTCACAAAATTCGTGAATGAATAGAATTGGTTGTCTTAAAAAATCAAGTTCCACGCATCACAATTTTTTCAAACGGAGAGAAGTCAAAAAATAAAAATATCTCGGCAAATTGTCTGTCAAAGAAAAAAAATTCCCAAAACCGCCCATTGAAGAATAAAACAATTCCTGAAAAAGTCTATCGAGGAACAAATAATTTTCACAAATCGTTCGTCGCTTCTACAAAAAACATGTCGAAATGTTTAAAAAAATTTAAATTTATAATGACCCCGTCGTCGGATATCCGACGCCTTGAACATAGTTACCGTTGAAAATATGGGACCAACATTTTCAAATCTTTCATATTTTACATTATTTTGTTTCAAAAAAACCTATGAAATAATGTTGGATATCCAACCATAGAATGTTGAAAAACCTACACCAACATGTCAGATATTCGACACACTGGTGCGTCAAAAAACCTACGCCATAGGTGTCGAAAATTCGATGGCACTATGAAAATTTCCTGATTGTTGTACTTATCAATGATTGCTGTCCAACACATCCATATGAAACGTCGGATGATGTTGGATTCTGTCATCGGATTTTGTGTTCAAATCCTGTTGTGCGGTGTGGTGGTACAATTATTTTTATCGTTTTCGACATGGGTAAGCACTTTGTTCCTCTTCACTTGAGTTTGGATTTGGCTCCATAATTTATTCTTCTATATATGGATATGAATTATTTTAGTTTCTCTATTTGGACTCAGGCTAAATCCAATAGGTTTGTTCATGTATTTATGGTTATTATGAGAAATCTAAATTTGTTGTTATTATGTCCCTAATACATAAAATGGTAGGGATCCCTAATTCTTGATGGATAAATGATGATGAAAAATATGAGGTTAAGAAGTTGTTCAGAGATATGTCTAGTTAATTAGAGGGAATGGGGAAAGTGATAGAATATCTTAGTTTACATATGGAAAAGAAAGAAGCTAAACAAGAATAATTGGAATCCTAACTCAAGGAATGAAATTTGAAAACTGATAAATTGGAAAATGACTCATACATGCATTATAATATTATCCTAGGGTTTGCAAAAAGATCCCAATATTTGGTTGATTTTCCATATGTTTCTAGGGGGTTAATAAAATACCAAGACCTTGAGGAGGATATTGTGTGGAAATCAACAATTTCCTTGATCAAACATTAGAATATATGTAGATATTAGGATCCTCAAACTCATATTATATGACTATGGAGAAGGCCATGGTGGGAATATATTTGGTCATGTATGATTTTAATTATGTCGTTTAGATTTTTTTTTTATATCAGGACAATATATCAAGAATTATTGATATATATATATATATATATATATATATATATAATAGAATTGAAGTAGGCTCTAATGTGGAAGACCATAATATTTTGGACACGAGAGCAATTTTGTATACCCCTTGAATTTATTATTAAAAAAAATGGTTTCATTCTCCATATTCAAATAAAATAAACTAAGATTATTTTGTGTTTCATCAATAATCAATAATCAAAATCATACAATCCAACAAACATAAAATGATACATAATTTCATGGGAAATCATATATAAGTTTAAACACTCATTTAAAGTACCCCATGTGTGCGTGTGTGTGTGTGTATGTACTACATTATCTTCAAACAAATGATTGGATGAATATGTAAATGACCCACATTCTTCTCTATCATCAATGAGTGAAACATACGAGTCTACATGTATGCCCAATATTTCATATGTCAAAATCCTTCTAGATATACAACTATGTTCACTACACTTCCATCTTGCAACTATTTAATGTGTCAACAACCTACTAATAATATCTATTGTCCTAGAGTAAAGAGTACCTCTTGGAATTCATAGGTCGAAAATTATTGGGTTTACCATCCATGATCCTCCACCTATGGTAAACTAGACTCTTCAAAGATTAAGGCCGATACAAATGAACATATATTTTTGAAAGGGAGGGTAGCAATCATTCCTCCCAAATATCCTAGTTAGACCCACTTGACATATTATGTGAATTAGTTATTGTATATCTTATGCTATTACTTATTATAAATATTAGTTATACAATATTAATTTGTAATATTACTATTAAGTACAAATATAAATTGTAATATGCTAATATTACTATTAGGAGTAGTCTATTAATTCTAAGCTTTGGATTTTATGGTGGGTTTTGGTCGGAATCCTATATTTTTCTAATTTGTTAAAATCCAAATTTTGAAGTGTTAAAATTGTGTTTTTGAATTCATAAACAGAGTCAACACCCTTGAATACCCCTATGGCACACAAATTATGCAAATTTCATATAAAATATATGCCATTCAAAGCCTTTTTAAATATTTCCAACCAACTCCAAAAAAAATAAGATGAAAAATATGCTAAAAAAAAATTGAAAACCTAAAATATTTAGACTACACCTTACTACTATATGTTATATATATATTTTATTATTATTAATATTAATGTTACTGTTAGCACTGGAATTGAACCTAAATGTTGCGGAAGGCTCACTCTCGGGTTATAGCAAAACCACTTTTGAAGAGAGAACTGGCCTTCTACTCTTCCGAGAGGGATCCTGATATATATATATACAAGTGGAAAATATAAATTGTTTGTAAAGTTGGTTGAAACAAAACACAACACCATTGGGCGATGGAGTCAAGATATACAACAAAATAATCAAAACTTAAGTGCAAATGATTTCAACACAGGGGCAAAGTAGCCACTCGATCACAGTCAATTTATAATTGTCTCATGGAAAGGAGGAACATGAATAGACCATCAACATAGAGCATTGTAAGAAATGAATCCTATATTAACTTTAGAAGAAACTTTGGTGAATACCTGAAACAACAGACGAAGCATATCAAGTATGAATTCCGAGTTGTTATACCTTAAGTCTCAGATATGAAAGAAAACAAAATGGAAAAGGAAAATTGGAATAACATTCACATAAGAAAGGAAATAACAGGATGTAAGTATGAACGACACATGAATCCCTGTATGAAAAACATCAGCTCTACAATTATATTAAACTTCTCTTGAAAAACACACACAACAAAATTACAATGGTATCAACCCCTTCTCCTTTTTCAGGAGGTATAATTATATCATTTGGATTTCCCAGACCGACATCTAGGAATCAAAATTTGTTACAACAGGACATCCTCTAACAAAATTTGGACGTGGCCTGCACACCACAATTCACATAAGACAAAAATAAAATGCGAACTACTAGAAAAATAGATTTAAATCCCCTCCTGCATATCCAAGATGGAAATAACTGTGCAAAAACTGAAGGATTTTTTGTACTTGGCCATGTTCCCAACAAAACCCATGTCTTATTTTCCTTTGATTCAGCTCCATCTCCTCAGGATATGATCTTTAAACTGATGACTCAGACAATAAACCTGTTAATTTCTGGAAAAGTACCCTGTGAAGATATTTTAAATTCTCCGAACCTGTGATACTTGTGTAAAATATGATTTTTGTAGATAGGCATGTTTTTAAGAAAAAAATCTCTCATTTTTATGAAATTCAACTCCATTTGGTGGAAACAATTCTTTGAATGTGATGTATGAAACAGTCCTTTGGAAACCCTAAAACAAAGCCTGTAAAAAGCACTTTGTTTCTCCTAACCCATAAAACATGGGTAAAAAATGAGAGAGGTTATTGAACATGATCCTGTTATTAAGAGAAACCTCATTCAATTTTGGAGAATTATTTCTGGTTTGCTAGAAAAAATTGATTGAAATAACTGACTAAAATAGTCCTTTAGAAATATGGAAATTTGCTCTTCGAAGATGGCTTCGGTTCTTTCAATCCATAGCACTTGGGTAAAACATGAGATAGGTTATTGGATATAAGTATGTCATAAAGGAAAACCTCTCTCATTGCTCAAAATACGTCTCAGTTTGGTAGAAACAATTGATTTAAAATAATGACCAAAACAACCATTTTTGTAAAAAACACAACCATGCTCTACTGCTTTAATTCAGATATTGTGTTTGTGTGGATGTTCTTAATGCTGAATCCTTCATTTGTAGATTTAAATTTCTGGAATTTTTGCACCATTCTAGATTGTACTGTAATCTTCATTGGCTCAACCACTTATAGTATAAAATTCCTTTCCCAGCTATATCGTGGCCATTGAAATATGCGGGCTTTCAAATGATTTGGAAAATTGAAAAAGTTCATTATCTCGTGCAAGTTCATAGTGCGAAATGATTGTACACCATGGATTTTCTTCACCTTCCAAATTGACCGTAAAAAATTATCTACCATTTAACATCATTTCGCAAATTGAAAAATTTAATTTCTCTGTGCATCTTCACAATGAAAAATTTATTTGAGCCATCCAATGAAATGTTCTTTAATCTGGATTATTGATCAATGTTTAGTTTTGCTGCAAAAGTGATGGGTTGGTGTGGGGGGCCCAATTTGACTTTATGCGAGATGGGATTTTAGGCCAACACTTTTTGTTTTATAAAGAATTTTGTTTAATATTCTTATAAAAACAAATTTTGTTTTTATAAAAATAAAAAAATATTTCTTTTATAAATTAAACTTGTAAGCCACCTTTATAAAACTTTGATTTATATATAATTCTCTTCTCTTTACCCAAAACTCTTCAACCTCTTTCCTCTCACCACCTTGGAATTTTTATAAATCGCTTTAATGAAGAAAGTTTGAAAACCATTTGATCCTCAAGAGAAACTCAGAATTTTTAGGCAATGAGGCTCACTACGGAAAAACTAAAATGGTGCTAACAACTGGCTCCACGAGGGATGCTATCCTCCCAACGAGGTAGCAAACAACCCCCGTAGACCAAGTGCCAAATCCATTGGGCGGCTCCAATTTTATGAAATCCTCTACCTATTTTGAACTGAACCATCAACTGAAACCATTCTGTAAACAAATCCCACTCTTTCAACCTGTCACCTATCCACATTCTGAAAACTGAAGACAACTGCACATCTGAACTTTAAAACCGAAACTAGAAATGAATTGAAAACTGTTGAATGGAATTCTCGCCATGTCAAGATTATTCATCTTTACTTACCTACCCTACTTACTAAGAATCAACCTTCAATCAAGTAAATTCTGACTTCCAATGAAGCCACTCAAGCAAATGATCCCATAAACCAACTTTTTGGTCATGCTTGATAAAACACAGAGATGACAAACTTAATGGCAGAAAGTTATAATAAAGAAATTGGTCTTTAAAGTAGAGATATAACCAGCCATTACCATTGCCAAGATTCCCCATGTACTCTACCACTGGATCATAGAAAACATGACAACTTTCAAATTTTTTTGTCATTTGCTTACCATGAGAAGGTTTTTCCAACTATAAATTCCCTTGCATGCTGTCAAATTGATATTCAAAAGAACCCTACAAGAAAAACACGTGACAATTTCTAGGCGAGACATCCACAACATTATCTAAAATTTCTGATTTTAAAACTTCATATTCTTTATATTCTTCAGTAGAAACATCATTGATTTCTTCAATAGGATCGAACAAATAGGTTTCTTCTTGACAAAAAATTTCTGAATTTGAAAAACAAAAAGAAACATCCATTTGAGAACCCCCATATTCTTCTTTGTTATTCAACTCTTCATTGCATACTGCTAGTTTTTCTAAAGGATGGGATTGATTGCATAACTTCCCTTCTCGCTCGTCATCCATTCCAAGGAAATTTATACATTCATCTACAATATCAAATTTCTATTTGTGATCTTCAACATGTCTAGTTTCCACTCTGTTTTCAAACTTTTGAACTTGGATTGCAATGAAATTTTCTTCACTAATAGAAATTGTGGCATGCTGATTGCATTCTCCAAAAAACAAATCAGTACACCCATCTCCTTTCAAATCATGAGGCTGATCATCTTCTTCAAGCAAAGAAAGATTTATATATTCATGTAAATCTTTAGGTGTAATATGAATTTGATCAACATGCAGAGGTCTTCCTTTAACCACTATCTCAAAATCTGATTTCTCTTTACTTGCATATTCAGAAAATGAACCTGTGGAGGGACTACAAGACTGATATTTTCCAGAATTCTCACCTTCTATCTAATCAATTGCACAAGCATTGTAACTTTCAAGAGATTGCTGTTGCGAAAATGAATTTTCTGATTGAGAAGAGGAGGCCTCTTCTTGTAACAAAACTTTGGAAATTGAATAATATGAGAAAGGATTTGATTGATAGTCCCAACCTCTCTCTTGGTCACACAAAGAATGACAAGAATGTTGAAAATCATCATCAATTTCAGGAAGAGAGATATAACTGGTTGAATCTAAGCTTTGGTCTATGTCAACTTCAGTCAAGGAAGACAATACTAACTACTGAGAAATTTCTTGAATATCATGGCAATTTGTTTGTCTTTCTTTTTGAGATGAATATTCATGTAAGATATCTAAAACCTCTTCATCCAAATACAGATCATCACCACACTCATATTTCACATTTTCAATGAACTCTCTATCGTGTGTGCAACAATATTGAAGTAACAACAAAGACGGATAATGCCTTTCAAAATGTTCATGAAATATGGTATGAAAGTCTTTAAGGGAGGATAAACTCCCTGTTGGAAATCCCTCGTACCTATACCTTGCATATCCTTCTAAAATAAACATGAACAATTTTATTAAAGAATCTTCATGCCATCCCACTCCCAGCTTATGTATATTCTTATGAAATCTAAATAAATGAATGGCAACATCATCACCCTTTTCATCATTGAATCTTGGATGATATGTTTTCCAATCTACCAGAGGTATTTTGTTGGGATAACCAGGAATGGAAGCAAGATTCATAGGAGAATACCTTGTAGCCTGAGAAGTCATCTTGATGGTGGAGAAACTAAATCAGCTCCTCAAACTTTGCAACCACGTTTGTTAGTGGAGCTTCCATAAAACATTATGAAGAATGGATCCTTCGTAGATGGAGTCGCTAGATGAAACGAGACATGAACTTCTTTTTGTCTAACCATTGTTCACCATCAACAATCAAATATAAACCTTTCATTCAAATCCATGGAATATTTGAGACCTCTCCCTGTCTCTTTCTTTTTGACCACCGGTCTCCTCAGTGGAGTCACCTTCTAGAATATTTTAGTGGAGTCGCGAGGGAAAATGATACAACCTTTTTCACATGTAAGAATCTCTGTTTTCCCATAGAAAATATTTATCCTTTGAATCTTTGTCATTCTTCCCAGGGATGATATTCAATCTTGTCCCTAGCAACAGCGCTGGTTTGTTACCACCAAAATTGGGCCCAAAGGTTGATGAAGGCTCGCTCCTGGGTAACAGCAAAACCACTTTTGAAGAGAGAACTGGCCTTCTACTCTTCCAAGAGGGATCTCTCACCAAATGTTAACAATGACCAGATATATATATACAAGTGGAAACTATAAATTGTTTGTAAAATTGGTTGAAACAAAACACAGCACCATTGGGTGATGGAGTCAAGATATACAACAAAATAATCAGAACTTAAATGCAAACAATTTCAACATAGGGGAAAGGTAGCCACTCAATCATAGTCGATTTATAATTGTCTGGTGGAAAGGAGGAACATGAACAGACCATCAACAAAGATCATTGTAAGAAATGAATTCTGTATTAACTTTAGAAGAAACTTTGGTGAATACCTGAAACAACAGATGGAGCATGCAAGTATGAATTCCAAGCTGTTATACCCTAAGTCTTAGATATGAAAGAAAAAAAAATGGAAAAGGAAAACTGGAATAAAATTCACATAAGAAAGGAAATAATAGACTGTAAGTATGAATGACACATGAATCCCTATATGAAAAACGCCGATCTCGGCTTTGCAATTATATTAAACTTCTCTTGAAAAACACACACAACAAAATTACAATGGTTTCAACTCCTTCTCCTTTTTCAGGAGGTATAATTATAGCATTCGGATATCCTAGACCGACATCCAGGAATCAAAATTTTTTACAACAAAAGGACATCCTCTAACAAACTCCGGACGTGACACCACGATTCACATAAGACAAAAATAAAATGTGGACTACTAGAAAACTAGGCTTAAATCCCCTCCTGCATATCCTAGATGGTGATAGCTGTGAAAAAATTGAAAGAGGTTTTTGTACTTGGCCACGTTCCCAACAAAACCCATGTCGTATTTTCCTCTTATTTATCTCCAACTCCTCAAGATCATATTTTGAAACTGATGACTTGGACAGTAAACCTATTAGTTTCTAGAAAAATACCCTGTGAAGATATTTTAAATTCTCCCAACTTGTGATACCTGTGTAAAATATGAAGGCGGTTTTTGTATATAGACATGTTGTGAAGAAAAATATCTCTCATTTTCCTAAAATTCAACTCCATTTGGAGAAAACAATTCTTTGAATGTGATGTCTGAAACAATGCTTTGGAAACCCTAAAACATAGCCTGTAAAAAGAACTTTGTTTCTACTAACCCATGAGACCTAGGTAAAAACTAAGAGAGGTTATTGAACATGATCCTGTTCTTAAGAGAAACCTCATTCAATTTTGGAGAATTCTTTCTGGTTTTCTGGAAACAATTGATGAAATAACTGACTAAAATAGTCCTTTAGAAATCTGGAAATTTGCTCTCTGAAGATGACTTCGGTTCTCTCAATGCATAGCACATGGGTAGAAACTGAGATAGGTTATTGGATATGAGAATGTCATAAAGACAAATATCTCTTAGTTTCTCAAAATACGTCTCAGTTTGGTAGAAACAATTGATTTAAAACAATGACCAAAACAACCATTTTCGTAAAAAACACAACCATGCTCTACTTCTTTAATTCAGATACTGTGTTTGTGTGGATGTTCTTAATGCTGAATCCTTCATTTGTAGATTTAACTTTCTAGAATTTCTGCACCATTCTAAACTGTAGTGTAAGCTTCATTGGCTCAACCACTTACAGTATAAAACTCCTTTCGTAGCTATATCGCTGCCATTGAAATATGCGGGCTTTCATATGATTTGGCAAATTGAAAAAGTTCATTATCTCGTGCAAGTTCACAGTGCGAAATGATCGTACACTGTGGATTTTCTTCATCTTCCAATCTAACCGTCAAAACTTATCTACCATTTAACATGATTTTGCAAATTGAAAAATTTAATTTCTCCATGCAACTTCACAATGCAAAATTTAGTTGAGCCGTCGGATGAAATGTTCTTTAATCTAGATCATTGATCAATGTTTAGTTTTTCTGCAAAAGTGATGGGTTGGTGTGCAGGCCCAATTGAATTTATGCGAGATGGGATTTTAGGCCAACACTTTTTGTTTTATAAAGAATTTTGTTTAATATTCTTATAAAAACAAATTTTGTTTTTATAAAAATATAAAATATTTCTTTTATAACTTAAACCTGTAAGACACCTTTATAAAACTTTGATTTATATATAATTCTCTTCCCTTTACGCAAAAATCTTCAACCTCTTTCCTCTCGCCACCTTGGAATTTTTATAAATCGCTTTAATGAAGAAAGTTTGAAAACCATTTGATCCTCAAGAGAAACTCAGAATTTCTAGGCAATGAGACTCAGTGCGGCAAAACTAAAATGGTGCTAACAGTTACAATTATGTATTATTGATGAATTAGATATTATATTATACATGTGTTCTATTGTATGCTATTATGATTTTTGTATTAAATTTTATGCAAAATAAAATTACTTAAAAACGAAGAAATAAGAATGGGATTTTGGGAATTGGAAATTGCCTCTATCCATTATTATTTTTTTACACAAAAACTAAAGGAATTGCAAGATCAACTTTTTTTCCTATTACTTTGGATTTATAAAAAAAACTACTACATTGTGTGTGTGTGTGTGTGTGTGTCCTGGTGGGTTAGCTCGAGAGGTTGAGAGTTGTATTCATAAGCAGAAGATCTTGAGGTCAAATTATCGGTTGGCTATGCAAGGGACTCACTCGATGCCCCGACTGGGTTAGGCCCCGTAACCAGGGATGACGATTTACCTTGAGTACCATCCTAAAAATAATACAAAGTACCTGAGGGTTTCTCAAGACATGTTCCATCTAGAATATATATATATATATAAAATAATGATACACATTAAAAAAATAAATAAGTTTTAAAAAGTTAAAAGTCCCCTTTCTTTTGATTTTTTCCATAAAGTGCCAAAATAATGGATGGTTCATCTCACCCCATTAATTTCGGTTGTTACATTAACTCCCCCCCCCCAAAAAAAAAGTAATCAAAATATCAGTGGGGATGATACCCAATACAAGGACTTGAAATTGATTTGGGAATCCCTTCAACATTCATTTGTTTAAAAACTCAGGAATCCAAGTCAATGATATTATATTAATGTATATATTATCATTAGTTATTAATTTAGATTGTAATATACTAATATTACTTATTAGGTGTAGTTTAAAAAAAATTGTAGGATGGTTTTAAAAGAATAGAAAAAGGCTATTTATCAATACCATTCACTTTCCAAAAAAATATAATTGTTGAAAGTTGACAGCACCAATCTATTATTACTAAAAAATTACATTTAAATTCATTCATTCATTCATATGACTCATGAGAAGTAAGGTTATCTTCTAAGAGAGAGAGAGAGAGAGAGAGAGAGAGAGAGAGAGAGAGAGAGAGATCTTGGAGTGGATCACTAAAAGGGAAGAAGAACCCTCTCTTGGGATGTTCGTTGTGGAGTCCCCCTCTTCATATCAAGGTGTTATAAGACATTTTTATTCTTTTCATTATTAATATAAATGAATTCATTATTTATTTTAGGCTCTATGTCTTGTTTTTTAATCCATATTTCTCATATAATAGTGTATTTTTTTGCCTTTTTCTTCTACAATTTGATCAAGTACTTAAGCAATACAACTCTTGAGTAAGTGCATTTTGGCATGGGTTTTTGACAAAACACCAACACCATATTTGGTTTAGGGGAATCCACCCCATTATCAAACTAAATAAAGGATCCATAGTTGGTTTTCAAATCCTAATTACATTGATGATAATCAAACACGTTGTTTCTATTATGTGTATATGCACTAGAACACATATAAGATACAATGCACAATACCTACATTGTATTTGAGCCATATCATTGTTATAATTGAACCAAAGGATCCAGTGATAATAATCGATGAGTTGGTGAATTTTATAGTGTCGATGCACATACCATCACACCAATGAGTTGGTGAAATATCTAGTATCAATGCACATGTCAGCACACCAATGAGTTGTTGCATATTTTTTATACACCATCTGTGGGATGTCTAAGTCATCCTAAATGTACTAAGGAATGCAAGGAGAAGTGAACATTAATTACCAAGTACCTTTAGGCTAACTAGATGCATTATGCATGGCACATGTAGACCACACCAAATATCTAATGTGTACCAACTTTTTAGTGTGTTGTTGGATGCACAATGTATAATGCATTGTGGAAACACCAACACACTGTAATTTATTGTATTTGTGTTATGGTGCACATGCGTTGCTTAGATGCATCACTAGCGAGGTAGAGAACATGCTGTTACAGAGAGAAATTCCTATGGCTTGGGGTACCACAACAGACAGCTTTGACTCCAGAAATCAATCTTTCCCAATATGCAATAGAAATAAAATGTCTAACACTAAAGGATCAGACCTCATACCTTATTCCAGATGGTTGAAGTAGATCCCCGTTGAGCTTTCCAATCTTCAGCTTGAATTGATATAATACTACCTCAACAACAAGTAAACAATACAAGCATACTATATATCATGGTGTTAGATCTATTCTAGCATATATAATCAATAATGTAAAAGCATTTGACATATTCCAATGGATACAATATTCAATCAAATACACATCATTGGACAGGAAAAGATAGTTCTTATTAATATAAATCAGAGATTACAAGATAGATACAACCTCTGATGGCACGTCTATGAACCGGAGAAACTGAATCCCCCACTTGGGCCTCCACGACTTCAATCCTCCATCTCTCGATATCAAGCTCACTAGAAAAAGGCAAGCTTGGGAAGAACACAACAGTGCTCCAAGGGACAAAGGGATGCAGACTCAAGTACAAATTTCGGCAACAATGCACTATAGCTTCTTTGCTTTCAATCTCTCTATATGCCTTCAATGTACCAAGGGGTTCCTTATATAGCTTCACAAGGGATAATGAAGGGTCAAATCCGAGTGATCTCAAGGAATATGGAAGGCCAGGAGTCAAATCAGTCAGATCCATGTCAAGGAAAACTCCAAAAGGATTTGGATTATGCACACATCCTGATGTACGCGGTTATATGGGTCAAACCTGCATATGTACGTGGTTATTGGGTAAAAATCCACGTATATCATTTTTCATATAGTTTTAGGGATGATCAAGGAAACATCAAAGGATAAAAGATGGTCCATGGGGTCTAAAGAGTCTGCAGCGGGACAGGGGAAGGCCATACAAAGTGTGATTCACCTGGAGTGGTGAAATACACTATAATAGATGCCCCCTAATGTGTGAGGTCAGAGGGGTCATACGATGGCCGAAATACATTATAATTCCATCCCAGAAGTGGAGTGATGAAGGATCCCAAATGGAAGACTAGCCACCCAATCAGCATAGTACAATGATACAACTCTGCATATAACTACAAGTACATATAGCAGTCCCGGATACATAAGAGTACAATGGCCATGAATAGGCATACTACATGATATCACATATGTGGTCATCGCCATGTACAATATACATAGATCAGAATCTCCATGATGAATATATACAAAGGATCATGGTCTCCAAAATGGATGAAGATATACAATAGATCAAGATCTCCATAGTGGCTGGAAATGTCTAACATACACTGGAATGAAGTCACGAGAGCTGAAATCTCATGAACACTGGCACGATCAAGGAGGTAGCATATAAGAGATGCCACCAATATGGAAGGTCTTCTACACAAACCGCTACGAGTACATGTCCTACTATATGAATAAAGGTGTCGAGGTCGAACATAGTAGTCCATTGTCTGATTATCGGTCATTGATGTATACCGTTAACAGACGCAAGATTACCCACTGATAATGAAAATGGGAATCAAGGTACTAGAGTGAAAACTAACAAGTGTGAATAGATGTGTTGAGGTTGAACACTTGAGAGAATCCATTGATCATAGGACATTGATGTATTCCCAAGAAACTGTCGATGGTGAGAGAACCTGCCACTGATGACTGCAAGTCTCAAGGCACTCAAAAGGACTCTAGATTCCAATCCCAGAATAAATGATCTGAAGTCTGTGGGATGAAATCCACTGGAAGGAGGTCATTAAGGCATCCCCCATCATCCAACACGAGGTACTCAGCAAGGCTGTATAATGTGGAAGGACTCGATCATAAGGTGCATGAACCAGTAATTGTACCGGGAATGGCCAACATGCAAAGTCAAGATAACTGAGGAATGGCCGACACAGGTTTCAACTTCCTTCAAAAAAGAGCATAACAGTGTATGGTGACTGAATGAAGGCAACATAGACTTAATATACAAACTGGGACATCTTTGTGACATAGGAGGCATCAACAGAGGCTCCATAGGGATTGGAAGCTTAACCAGTCAGTGGAGATAAAATTAGATAAACGAGTACAGATCCTAAGTCAAACTATAACCCAACCAATGGATGTGATATACAGTGCTCTGTTCAAAGGAGACACGACTCGACAGCTGCCAAAGATAACATCTTTCCTTTTCTGGCTTTTTGGTTTTTTGATTTTTTTTGGACTTTTTCAGTTATTTGAAAATCTTGAAAAAAGACTAAACTAGCTTTATAGTTACAAACTAGGAGGAGACAAGTGTCATTAGGGAAAAAAAACTAGTTCCAAGTAGTGGAACATACCTATGCTCAATGCAAGGATACATGTGTAGGATATCAACACTCGAGGGAAAATCCCCTCCCGGTAAAAAGGGAATCAAGCTGCGAAGGAAAAAATGGCTCTGCATGGCTAGACATGAGACAAGCTTGGGCTATATGGCTGAAACAAAATGTCAGGGGAGCTAGCATAAAGCTCAATAAGGCAGACAAAGCTCATGATAATGCATTCACAACTTGACATAGGGGGAGTCCAGAGGGAAACAGGCCATCATAAGATCAAGAGGAGTATGAGGCTCTTGTGAAATGTCATGGCAGTACTAAAAGGGACTCCCAGACCTAAGAGAGGACTCACAGCATGGGTACCAAATGCAGAAAGGGAGCTAACTAGGGCACCCATGTATAGGAAAGCTCTACCATTCACATAGTACCACTTCTAACAACAGCATGAAGGTTCTGTGATACCATGGAATGGGTTCGTACCTAAGGTTAAGATGGAATGGCCATAAGGAAATGCATAAGTGCAAGTGGATGTGAAATCCTAACCTATATTCCAGTTCAAACATAATACCTATGATAGTCACGAACGGGTCGAAACCTCGGAGAGAGTGTACAAAAAGTGGATCCTACATGACATCCATAATAGACCAAAACAACCCAAAATAGTCAATAAAGAATCCACACTATAGGATATAGGGAGGAATGATCATGACAAAAACACCCAAAGGAAACAATGCGGTGAACGATGAGACATAAAAATGAAACTAAGGTGTAGACCCAACGTTCACGCATACAATACCACCCCAGTGAGGGTGACAACCGGTGTAAATACCGAGCGAAGGGAATAAAAATCCTCCACAAATGGAGTAGAGGATGGAATATGACCATTCCCAAATCTATGAGCATGGTAAGGGGCTGTGATGCCCCCAAGTCTGACACCAGGGTCCGTACTAGGACCAAGACAGGTGATAAGATACCAGGCATGCCAAAAATAAATATACTCAAGTAACCACGATCCCAAAGGCCAACTAGAGCACAAAGAGCACACTCCTAAGAAAATCTATAGCCAAAATACAAGCAAACCAAGGGGAGGATATGTGAGCTCCCGAATATAACAGGTATGTCTCGCCTACACTACAAGCGGAGGTATGTAACCAATTATAGTGGCCCTCAGCTTCAACGCATATAGCAACTGTGCTGTATGACCCCAACCTGGCTGGGACACCTGCAGAATAACCTCTACAAGTACCCCCTCGATAACCTAGGTAAGGCAACTATGGTCACCTCAATATAATCAATGCTCAGGCGGACAGTCGCAGGTGGGATTTACCATATGGGCAGGGTAGCAAAGCTCGAAACTCTCGAAAGAGCCCCCAGATACGAATACAGTCCTGGAAATATCTCCGGTGCTACTCAATTATGACTAGGGGTCATCCCAATCAATAACTGCTCACACTGCCTCGTGCTTAACTCCCGTTTGAGAGGAGGATCCTGAGAACGATGGTTATACCAAGGATTTCACACACTCACCGGACAGATACCTAGATGTTGTTGTTTAGTGATCTTGGAGAATTGACTTACAATGAACTATTCCAAGATCCTAAAACCTAAGCTTGTTGGTGCACCCTATAAAATAAAAGAGTGTAGTTCATTTTAATTTAGCGTTGATTTTAGTTGGCTGTAATTACTCAAAGGGAAATGGCCGTGCAACTAGTGAAGTTATGACTCAGCAGTGAAGTAAATATGCACACCATAACAAACAATGCTAAGTGAAATCTTTGTCAAACGAAAAATAGGGTATGCCACTACATGAGATGCATAAATATATATTCCTTTCTAAATGTCAATGAAATACTTCCTATATGAAATCCTAAAAACAACTCTCATCCAAGCAATCCAATGCAAGTACCTCCTCAAATCCATATCTAAGATGCAACTAAGACTGCAACTACTTTGTATTTTTCAATATAAAAGAATGAAAAATGCAATAAAAGTCATCTAAAACTCTCGGTCTCTGCAGCAAGTATAAAAGACAAGCCCAGCAAGACACCGAGACTAAAAGAGTAATGCACTAATGGAAAAACAAAAAGGATAAATGACTAAAACTACTTTCAAAGAAAAATCAATGAAAGAGCGGTCTCTGGTCACAAAAGAAGCATCCAACAGACAACATCAAACCCAAGTAAGACCCAACCACACTCACAACACACCCAACAACTTCCCACAACATCAAACTCACTAAAAGGGAGGATGTACGTGACTGTATAAAGAACAGCTGCATATGTACGTATGTACGCAACTTTTGGCCAAAAACCCGCGTATACAGAGAAGGCAGTGGTAAAAAGCAGGCCAAGGCAAAACCAATAAAAGGGAGTGTCAATGGAAAAACATACTATAAAATGCGACACAAAAACAGAGAGAAACCAAGAGCAAGTCAATAATATTAAGCCCATTGTGCCCCCAACCCCAAATAAAAACAAGGAACATCCACAGCGGAGTCTCCAATTCTGTTACGGAGAGAAATTCCTATGGCTTGGGGTACCACAACAGACAGCTTTGACTCCAGAAATCAATATTTCCCAATATGCAATAGAAATAAAATGTCTAACACTAAAGGATCAGACCTCATACCTTATTCCAGACGGTTGAAGTAGATCCCCGTTGAGCTTTCCAATCTTCAGCTTGAATTGATATAATACTTCCTCAACAACAAGTAAACAATACAAGCATACTATATATCATGGTGTTAGATCTATTCTAGCATATATAATCAATAATGTAAAAGCATTTGACATATTCCAATGGATACAATATTCAATCAAATACACATCATTGGACAGGAAAAGACAGTTCTTATTAATATAAATCAGAGATTACAAGATAAATACAACCTCTGACGGCACGTCTGCGAACCGGAGAAACTGAATCTCCCACTTGGGCCTCCACCACTTCAATCCTCCATCTCTCGATAGCAAGCTCACTAGCAAAAGGCAAGCTTGGGAAGAACACAATAATGCTCCAAGGGACAAAGGGATGCAGACTCAAGTACAAATTCCAGCAACAATGGACTATAGTTTCTTTGATTTCAATCTCTCTATATGGCTTCAATGTACCAAGGGGTTCCTTATATAGCTTCACAAGGGATAATGAAGGGTCGAATCCGAGCGATCTCAAGGCATATGGAAGGCCAGGAATCGAATGAGTCAGATCCATGTCAAGGAAAACTCCAAAAGGATTTGGATTATGCACACATCCCAATGTACGTGGTTATATGGGTCAAACCCGCGTATGTACGCAGTTATTAGGTAAAAAGATGCATATATCATTTTTCATATAGTTTTAGGGATGATCAAGGAAAAATCAAAGGATAAAAGATGGTCCATGGGGTCTAAAGAGTCTGCAGCGGGACAGGGGAAGGCCATACAAAGTGTGATTCACCTGGAGTGGTGAAATCTGCTATAACACATGCATTACAAACAATGTAATGTCTTGTACCTATGATATAACACCACACACAATGCTCTATGTGCATTTTCATTATTTGTTATGGACCAAGACCGATGTGTCTTTTGTATGTTACTAATATAGGTGCACCAATCCGAACCTATGTAATACACACCGAGGTATTTTATAGTATGTAAAGCACCAAGTTTAAGATTATATATTAATTGAATCATATAATTGTTAGTTTATGAAGAGATTGGTTTTAGATTTATAGTTTTTTCTAATTGATTTTTATGTGAATCAAGTAGACTCAACATGCACTGCATGCAATTCATTTGAGAATGTTGTTGCTTGGAAAGTATGCGAGAGAGAGTGGGAGAAATTACCACACCTTATTTCATAGAATACACATTTTATGGATTCTAACATCATAGATAATTATGAGGATGATACATCCCTTAAGGGGAACAATGATTTTATGATCCAATTGATATATCATTGCGATCAAGGTGATATATCATTTAGGATTATACCAACAATGTGGTATATCCCCACAGACGAGGATGCTTATTTCACTACTTGGTTTCCTAGGACAAGGAAACATGCTCCCTAAATTCCCCAAATGTTTCATGGGGTTATTTAACAAAACCCATTGATATAACACCTCATTTTTTAGCTATGATGTAATTATGTATATAAAAATGCAAGTGATAAAAGTAAGAAACATATGATTTAGATTGACCAAATATGTTGTAAATATGTACATTTGTAAATAATATAAAATTCCATGATGGATGCAAATGAATAAGGATGAATAAGAGATAGGAGGATATGATTCCACAAGCGAGGAAAGTAAAAGTGGGATAAAGGGAGATGACCTTAGTGAACTATTAACCAAGTCCTTAGTTTTAATTGAAAACCTTGGATAGATAAAGAACATAAAGTCCCTTAACCCATGGTTATGAGAGAGGATTAATTAATCTTTTTTATATTATTGTCTTTATATGAGATTAAGGGGGAAAAAATGCCCCCCTTGAGTGGTAGGCCAAAAGTTCTTAACATGCATATAGAAGGCTGGAATTGAACTTAGAGTATCATTTTGGTAATCATTTTTAGGAACCTGCTTGCTGGTAGGAATTGTGAAAAAAGAAGGAAAGACATTATGTTGTGAGATAAACTCCATGCATGCTAATTGAATATTACCCTAGGAAATCTGTGTTAATTATTATTTTTTTATTGTGAGAAGAAACATGGCCTATAGATGAGAATCCCTAGAGTCCCAATAGTGAGATTCCCTACCTATCTTGTTCTAGAGCACTATAAGAGAAGTGGGATAGATCGAGGGACTATATTTACATAAGGGGATCCCATTCCATGTATTGTACAGGTTGAGGGGGAAGAGTGCTAGTTGATTGGGATATATGTAGAGGATTTTTTTTTACACTAGAGAGTTTTCTGAATTATCGCTTGAGTAAAATGATTTAGAATATTCACCCTTGTGGAATGATGACCTCAAGTTGGGGGTGGCCTATATCATATAAATGTTAAGTGTGACTGAGTGTCTAAGGCTGGGAGGAACACCCTTCACTTGCATATATTTGGAGTAATATTAGCCATAAAACCTCAAGTTCATTAAGCTTAGACTTCCTAGTGAGAATATGGACTTACAACATGTTATGAAAGTGTGATTATTGGTTTTAAAAAGTGTGATTTTTGGTTTCTAGAAATGTGATCATTGGTTTCGAGAAGTGTGAACATCATCTTCCAAAAGTATGATTAATGGTTTTTTAAAGTGTCATTATCAGTTTCGAGTAGTGGGAATGTTGGTTTCCAATGTTGTGATTATCAATTTCTGAAAATTTATGATTATCATTTTAAAAGCTTATTGATATTAATTGTAATTACTGTAATTATTGGATTTTGTGATTTTAATGTCTTTTTTAATTTTCTCATAATTAATTCATATATAGTTATGAAGTATATTGTTTAGTGAGAAATGACACGTTCACTTTCTTTTCATAACCAAAGTTCCTGAATTTTAATGCCAATAACATGAATTAGTAATTTATGAGAAGGGAATTGTGATATCTCTCATCATCATCCCAATGCCCATATTTTGACATATAAAAGGTTCTATGCCTCCTCATATGGGGTCCGACCATCGGTATTTCTACTCCACATGATTGATCACTCTATATGTGTGAAACGTAGTCATATGGAAGGGCCTTAAACATTTTTTTGTAGGTACTAAGAAAAGATTTAACGAATTTTAAATTCTAACTATTTATTATTCATTGGTGTGCTCATCCATAACTAGAGTGGGATATATCAACACAAAGAAGAGATAAGGATAGATTCACATGGGAGAATCAACCATTGACAAGGGATTTATTGCTTTCCCTTTTAGGGATGAACATCCTACCACATAAAGGGTGTTGTGCCCGAAGTGCATATAATCCTATGATAAGAAAAATTGATGTCCAGTAGGAACAATGCATTACGAAGTAGTGTGAAAGATAAACCAGGCTTGATGTGTTGTTGGACCAAAACCGCAAGGAACATGGAATATTCGAATTGACAATGACTCCCAAAGTATATTTGTGAAACCACTGTGGGTTATAGTCAATACTTCCCATTCTACCCAAATGTAGCTTTCAACCTATGCCCATGCAAGATGGCAAGAAGGATTCCATGGTAGATGAAGGAATGATAATAAATTACCCAACAAATACATTCCATATAACTCCATATTCAAACTTCTTGTCGTTATAATGAAAATATTCAAAAGAAAAACTCATTCTAATATGTAAAAAGGAAAAACACACCTATATGAAGCTTTGAAACCAAGACACCAGCATCAGTTACATAGGTTTTCCTGCCTACCTCTCATCTATTCATCGGGTAATTCTTTTTTCCTAAACTCCTTGTTTCTTTTACTTTTACTACAACATGAAGTCATTATCCATGACATCCTCCTGCTCAGAACAAAAACCTCTCAAGCCTAGAATCTATTCAAAAGGAAATTTCATGATGATGAGGTGAATATTTTTGAAAGTTCTATGTCATCCTTAGATATCAATCTTACCCTTGTTGCAGCACATGGAAACAACCTATTCGGTCTAGAACCCTGTCACCTATGGGAAATCAATATATCCCATGTAGTTTTTCTGTGGGTTGTCCCTTTCCTTGATTTTTTTTCCTAGTGTGCTACCCAATATTCAACATATAGGATAATTATAATTTCCCCTTACGAATATACCCTTCTATGCATAATATCAAAGGATTCCCTAAGGAAAATGTTTTGTTTCCCAGATTTTCCAACCTTACCAATCTTGGATGAATAAAATATACTTGTACAAAATCAATCCATAATTCTTGTTGATAAAAATGATTTCCTTAACCGACTCCTAAAAGAAGGTACAAAAATCCCATCTAGCCCCACCAAATCCCTCCTCTTCATTCTCAAAAAATTCAAAGAAGGCTATCACCTTAATAAGTATCTTGTTAGGATATGACCATGATAAAGCAACAAATGAAGTGTTATGCACCCCAAATTTGATCTATGCCAATACTTAGATGATAAAATCCATGCCTATCTTGTAAAATTTCTAGCTCTAGAGTAGTTTGGGTATTCCTCCTACCTATTTTTCATATTTTTGCATCAAAAATTTGCAAATTTCAAAGATACAGGGTTAAATGCTAGAGGACAAGCAGAGAACCAAATACCTTATTATAAATTGACATATTTATTCTTGAGAAAACCCAACAAACTCAATTTTCAAATGTTTATAGACAGGCTGATGACTGTGGCATACTACACCCTAAAAGGTTAAGCTCCACCAAGAATTTTTCCTTAGTATCAAGAGATAGTGTAACTAATATGAAACTCTAGAATAGGTGACTAGTTCCTATATGAAAATAATAATGTCATAAGAGTGTATGGATTTGAAGAAGAACCTTAAAAATTTCTAGTATTCCTTACACCTAGGGTGTTTTCCCTATAACAGTTCATCGTAACTATTTTAAATATAAATATTGGAGTTGTCTAACTAGGGGGGCAACTTTGACTTTTTATGTTGATTTTCTGGACGAATTTGGTGAATTTAATTCACAAAATTTGTAATTTCTGTTGTTTGTTGGGGGATTTTAAGGGAATAAATAAAATCATGTGACATGGAAACCCCTCAACACCCACAGTTTGTAAGATCTATCAATGTTTTTGTGCGTTTTGAAGACTTAGTGAAGATTCATGACCAAAAAACTCATAAAAACTAGCCTAAAACAAGAAAATTGTCCCATGTTTAGACAACTAGTTTTAAATATTTATTTATTTGCTATATGATATTATTCTAAATGGTTTGTTAATTGGTGTCACTTTTTCTCAAAAGTTATAAATTCAAGGGGTTGGTAATTTGGTGTCACTTTATCTCAAAAGCCATAAATTCAAGGGTTATTTGTCCGACAAGATGGTAGGATCCACCAAATTAATATTGTTGCTTGGTTATGACCTTAAATAATAATAATAATTATTATTATTATTTCTCAATTAGCTATAATCTTATAAATAAATTATTATTATTTTATTATTATAAATTCTCAATTACTTACTTTTATTTATCCCTCAAATAATAAGTAATATTTACACCTAGTGATGTATATAGAAATTTATATAACATTTCTTATAAGTCTATTGGTTGTAGCTTGGGTGGTTGGGAGGAATGATTGTTACCTGACCCACCTTGTTTCATTTCTTGTAACTGACATGTTTTCCCTTGTTGTCCCCCTTTGTAGAAAGTAGATGGTGGGGGTGGGTCATGGATCACTATTGTTGATCCCCTTTGTAGAAAGTAGATGGTGGGGGTGGGTCATGGGTCACTATTGTTGATCTCCTTTATAGAAAATAGATGGTGTAGGTGGGTCATGGTTCACTATTGTTGATCCCCTTTGTAGAAAGTAGATGGTGGGGGTGGGTCATGGGTCACTAGTACAACAAAATTTTCCTCAAAACAACAACAAAATCAACTCTCAACTCCCAAAGCTGAACATTATGGTAATTTGGTGTAACTTTTTCTCAAAAGTCATAAATTCAAGGGGTTATTTGTCCTACAAGATGGTATCATCTACCAAATTAAAATTTTTAGAGCACCCGAGTGGGCCTAATGGTTAAGAACATGTGTTATCTCCCTAGAGGTCATAGGTTCAAAACCGACAAGGGGTAGTGTTTCTCATTTGGCTTGTTGTGACAAGGCTTGAAGGGTAGGATACCCCACCATGACATCACGGCCCTTGCTAAGTCACAATTTATTGGTATATCTTCCTTGGAGGGTGTTGTATATATTCTTTGGAGGTTGTTGTTCCCATGGTTAAAAATAAAAAAAATTGCTTCCTTGTGACCTTAAATAATAATAATAATAATAATAATAATAATAATAATTTTATTATTATAAATTCTCAATTACTTACTTTTATTTATTCCTCAAATAATAAGTACTATTTACATGTAGTGATGTATATATAAATTTATATAATATGTTTTATAAGTCTACTAGTTGTAGCTTGTGTGTTTGGGAGGAATGATTGTTACCTGACCCAACTTGTTTCAATTCTTTTAAGTGACATATTTGCCCTTATTGATCCTTGTTTTTTTTTGTCAAAGGGGTAAACAAACCAACAATAAAATAACATATTTCCATTCTTAAACAACTTAATCTTAATGTATAGGGAAATAGCAAACCTTATACTAGGATAAAACCTATGATAACTAAACATTACTATATAAGGACTAGTATAATAGGAAAACAAAAAAGATACTTTTAATAGTGACAAAACTAGATAGTAGTATCATCATTAGAAATTGAAATTATGGGCACCTCTTGTCCATGGACATGCTTCTAACCTTTTGTACAAAATTTCAGCCAACTAGCAATTTTGAGTAGAATATTGAGCTTCATATCTATCCTCTAAATAGAGTCCTTAGATTCATCCAATTGCAACAACAATTTCTTGTCTTTCTCCATACTATCCTTCAAGGATTTACTCATGAGTACATTCATATAGCAATACAAAGGAATTATTTTGTAGTACTTGGTTTCTCTAGATGGAGAGGATCCCACATCAAAGAACCATGGACTGGTCTCCTCCTGATTATCCTCATTGCAAAAGTTTTCATGTTCATATTTTATCCAAGTGTCATTGTGAGCGATTTTATCCTTGATTTTGGTTGGGGTTTACATCTAGTATATCTACCTTTCCTTTGTTTCCTCCTATTATGCCCAAGTTTTTGAGCCTCTCTCTTTTCCCCTACATCCACATGCTATACCTACCATGGACTAGAGAAAATAGTATGACCATCCTACAGAAATAAGGAGAACCTAAATACCAATGAAAACTAAACACAAGTAGCTATACCCTGAATTGTTACAAAAGAACAAGCCTAGTGAAAACAGAGAGTTGGTGCTAGTAGAGGAGACAAGATTCTCAAACAACCAATTCCATTCTCCAAGCCCCTATATCTGCATGTAAATACTCAAAATAATATAAATAGATGATACCAAAAAAGGTGTAGAAGTGGTGGTTATAGGGGAGTCCCAATTCTCATACAAACCTTTTTATAAACAAAGGCTCTATTATTAAAAACAAATATGTAATGTCCCAATTTGAAAATTCCCAATAAAGGCATAATTTTGGAAAAATTGTCTTAACTAGTCTTTACTCTTGGGGATTCGAACGGCACAAGGGTGTCTCAAATTTGGTAGGAAATGATGTGGGGAGTCTTATATATATTTAATGGTCTCTATGTTATTTTTTTAACAGGTCATGATTATCTACAACTCGAATTGGGAATGAGGGAAAAAAGGGTAAAATAACTAGCAATTTATGATGCAATTTCCCCCTAGGGTGTGGGCAAAAATGGCTCTCCAAATCCTATTCAAACCTACAAAATTTATGAACAGAGTATGGGGAATATAATTAGAAATAATTTAATTTAATTATATGTGGTTAATAGTTCTGAAACATAGAATTAAAGCTTCATATTCAAATGCACAAATTTAGTGATATTTGCTTAAGGGATATGACACAATAAGGCTCAACTTCGACTCATAAATGGTGCATATAATGGTTCATAATAGATAAATATGAATATATAACATTAAAACCATTTAAATATATTAATAAAATCATATAACATTCACCCAAGTCGTAGTATGGCATCATATACACAATCTCTATTGAAAGGGAAAATCATCGCATGGAAAGTAGTCACTAGAAAGCTTCGAAATGTGGACATTTGCATATGTATTTATTTTGATTTAGACTTATAGAGAATATAAAATGGATATTATATATCCATACATCATATATAATATCTTTGGCATCAACTGAACTCAATGGGGCGCGACCACCATTCACACTAGTGTATGGGAGGAAAGATGGATTACGAACAGAAGCAGCTTACTATCTGCAATAAAACAATCTCTAAAGCTCGAAATGAGAGGTATGAATGGCCTCTCCCATGGATAAATTGTATTTTTACACTTAAATATAATCACCATCATGTTATGAGATAGGTATTCCCTTGTATGCTCCAATCCGTCAATTTTTTCCCTAGAGAAATGAAGGAAGAAATGATCCCCTTGCAAATTTTCCTTGTTTTGAGCTGGTAATGATCCTCTTCCATTGACCAAAATAATTACCCAAGTTATAAAATCTACTGAAACATGAGAAAGGAGTGGTTCCACTTCCTCTATCCTTATTGCAAGAAGCATTACCCCCTTAACATCGCCTGTCGTCTTCATTAAAGGAGCAGTGCTCGAGTTTTCAAGGCAAAAAGAGAAGTTCTGAGAGGCTTCTCAAATATTTCCTCCATGGATCCTCATCCTTATGGTTTAGGACCACTTGGAGCTTGATATAATCCCTTTTTGGATCTTATCTCCACCTCACCCATGAGATCCTCAACAATACCTATCCTCCCATGCCTTTAAATACTGGCTCGTCCCCCATGGGAGAGGGAGGAAGATATGTGTTGCATACCCACACTCTACCAAAATTATTTTTGAGCTATTAGAGGCTAGGTGAAGTTAGAGGCAAGGATACATTGGAAGGAACTCTCAACACTAAGGCATAAAGGTTGTAGTCCCTCCAATCATTTCTAATAAAAAATGTCTTTTTTTTCACATATTTACTATTTCATGTGTATCTATTGTTTGTTTCCTTGGCCACAAGCATAGATCTAGTTTATTATATTGTATGCTATAATCCTTTTATTGTTATCTTTTGTAATCACTCATATAACTAAATTACCAATAATACACATATGGAATCATATAATCATAACATAGACAAGAGACAAGATAGTAGGTTGAATAACAGCTTTATATTACAGAAGACACATATGGGTTCATACAAAGATAAAAACTGAACCAAGTTTGTATCTAGCCCAATAGCCTATTATATATGATTACAAAACAATTATGAATAACTAATTGTTGGTTCAGTCAACTAACACGACCTTTGGAGGCTGACATAATCTCTAATTGGTCATCTAACTAGTCTAGTCAGCTCACCGACTAGCTCCTCCAACACCTCCCCGAGGAACAAAATATTTCTTCATCCTGAAGAAACAGGGGAAGTAAAAACAACATCCTATATGAAGTATTTTTCTCCCAATTTATCTCTTTTCATGGGTTTTCTAGTCAAATAGATGGTCTTTTTTGTACACCTATTTCCACAATGGCTTCTGCTGTAATGGCTAGTTGGTGCTGAAATTTTGTCCAATTACAGAGGGAATTATGAATTTCAATGGTCAAGGTTATAATGCTTGACATAATCGACATCTTATCTTGTATTGGTAGGTCTATGATATTGCTCATGTCAATCCCCAACAATTGATTTTTTTATTCTACTATGTTGAGTAATCTTTTCATTTGTGGAAAATCTTTTTCAAGTGTGTCGAGGCTGGGTAGTGCCTAATTCATCCATTGATGTGCTTGTTTTTCCAATTTTTTTAAGTTTCACTATCTCCAGTACAATATGATCTTGCACACTACTCCTCATTGCTTCCTCTATACCTTTTTGATTTCCTAATGATTTGATGTGTTCATGAGTCTCCCGAGCCTGCTGGAATACCTGGCCATAATAAGTATACCAATTCAACAGTACTTCTTCTGTGGTGGCAAACTCATCCAAATGCTCTTGCAGTACCTTGTAGGCTTCTGAGAATGTTGTGTACTGATGTCTCAGTAGCGAAAAATTCTCTCATTTTTTCTCATATTTCCTAGCCTACAATTGTTGTTGAAGGTTCGACATGACACTTTTCAACAATTGGTATGTTCTTTCCAATGGTTTGTAGGTGTCGGTCTTTGTTATTCCTAGTATAACTATTTGTGTCAAATTTTTGCATTTGGTCAGGAATTCGACCTCTTCTAGTTGAATTTTTTCTATCTTTTCTCTACTACTTTGATTTCTTGTTGCATCCTCTTTATTGAGTGCTTCCAATAGTTGGTCCAGTTCTCCATCTCCAAGTTTTGGGGTGTCAATTGTAGTGGTCGACCCTAGTTGATGAAGGTGGATAACTGTCGGTATCTATTGTTTCTACTGTTGTTATCTTTTCTTATTTTATTTTCTTCTTCTTTTATGTTTAGATTGATGGACCACCACTAGTCCTATTGGTACTGATGCTGGATGTTGCTACTCTCTTTGGTTCTCTTTAGTTGGTGGATTTTCAATCGACTGAACTTTTGTTGTGGCTGGGTTAACTGACTGAATTTCATGGGTGGGGCTTGTAGTTATTTGTACTTGTAGTGGTGGAGAAGATGGTGGATTTGGATCTTGAGGGGACTCTAGCAATAGTGGCGGTGATGGTGATGGTGGCGGCTTTGGATCTTGAGGGGACTCTCGCACTAGTGATAGTGATGGTGATGGTTGGAAGGTGACTTGTCAGCATGGGGTTTTCGACTTCTAGTTGCAAGTTGACATGATTGTTTATTTCTTTATATTCCATAGGGTTGGTGATTTCTATATCTAGTGCTACTTGATCATTACCTTCAAGATCAAGTGTTCCCTGATCTGCCTCATTAGCTAGAAATTTTGGGATAGTTGGTGTGAATGATGAGATTTGGGTTGCTAAAACTTTGGATGTTTTGTCAGGGTTTTGGATGTATGGGGATTTTATAAGTCCCACAAATTTTGGTGGTGGTGATATTTGGTCGGTTTGTGAGGTGAGACTTTGTTAGGAAGAGCTCGAATCTATGAGTTTATGAGTGGTGTTGATTTGCTAGACATTGAGGAATATATTTGGCAGTCTGTTGATAAATTGCTGAAGTTCAACATATTTATCAATTTTTTCTTTAACGGTTCCTGGGATTATGTCTTTGCATATTGGTGATATGATGGTAGTTGAATCTGATGTTACTCTTCTTGGAGAAGGTCGTGGGGACTCTAGTGTCAAATAAATATGACTTATTCCGGAAGGTGTAGAAACTCTTACCTTTTTAGGTCTTCCTTGCTTCGCTCCTGACTCGATGAGATGTTTGAACTGTTTTTCGATAGATACTTTGTTCATTGAGGCATCTTCCAAAATTTCGATAGCTATAGCCAGTAATTATTCTTCATCTTTTGACTCCTCCAGCAGGATAAGTTTACGCTTCCCATTTCCTTGTTCCTAACTCCCTTGCTTTTTTCATGATATTGATATTTCCTGAGCTATTCTTTTTCATATTCTCCTTGAGTCATGAATTTATATAGGCAATTGGAAGAGTTTTAGAGGCACTTGAAAGAGTTTCAAAAAGGAGGGAAGAGTTTCAAAGGAACCTAGAAGAATTTGAAAAACAACGAGAAGAGTATGGTTGATGGATAAGAGGAGGATGTGACCCGGGAAGAATCTCATCTAGGGAAATACCCAATAGATAATATTGTCGGAATAGATGGACAAGTTTAGAGTGAGAACATAGAAGCATGGATCAAATTTGAATTAATCTTATTTTATCCTTGATACACAAAGCCAACATTAATGTGACTAGTGTGAATATGATGAGAAATTTTCTCATAAATGCAAGATGATGTCAGCACGTCGTCGAGCACTGGGCACCATTCCATGAGGTTGAAATCACAACATACCATCCAATCACAGTTACAAAAAATTATTATAAATAAATTCAATTAAAATAAATAATTTTAGGGATTAATTTTAACTTTAGCTTGAATAAAAAATCAATCTTGTACACACAAATTAATTAACCTTAGTATTTTATATATATCCCCTTATCAGCGACATAAGAAAAAGTGTATAAACAACACTTATTTTAATATGACCTGCATGTGTTTCAAGTGACACCTTATATGAATCCATACTTTAAGATAACCGAAATGTGGGTCAAGCTTAATTTGTTTCTACAACATTAATTTTAGTTACCTTACTAACTTCCTAGTTAAACATCTAGTCTAAAAGTCAAGACAATAATATAATTCAGAATTGAATCATTAACTTAATCTAAACTATATTAGGCCCTTACTTCCTTTTCAGACTTCAACCATACCAATCTCCACAATTTTCAAAATAACAAGGACCACTTGTAGATGTAAAATAACCATATTATCATAATATACTATGTGCCTCATAATATTCCATATGATTAGAAACAAAAAATGTACATGTCACACAAGTAAACTTTAACAAATAGATCAATGGATTCCTATAAATGGATATACACTACTATGTAATTATGGTTGGGATTCTCTAGCTTCTCATTCGAGTGGCCATTTGATGGAATATGGAATCCTTCAACCTTTTTTACTTTATCATAAACACCCACTATGATATTTCCTATCAATCCATTCACACAATACTTTTCATTATCTTAAGGATTCATATCCAAAGTATACCGTAGTCTGCTGGTTCTAGATTAAGATCTAGATGAATATGATTCACCACTAGGACAAAAATGGACACACTGAATAAGGACATGATATCCCTTTTACAATATTCCTAATAACACATCATTGATCACCTATAAAGAATCAATATTTTACAAGCTAAATGAAGAGCTATATATTTATCCTAGACATCAAATTCCCACTAGATTGAATATTCCTATTGGTACATGTATTACTTGCCAATTTATTCTCCATTATGAAAATAAAAAAGATGAAAACACATATCTTCTCCACCAACCAAAAATATTTTTCATACACTAGTAAATTTGGGTCCATTTTATTATCAAAGTTCTAATGTTTCACATACATTTTTTCAGTATATCGACTTTTCCTACTTTTGTCAAAATTTCGACAAAAATCCCAACTTTCATTGGAATTTTGACAATTTCTAAAATGAAATTTTTTATGTGAAACGTCGAAACTTTCGTCGAAAAAGGAACCAAATTTACCAGTTCCATAATATTTTATAATGGATCAAACTCCACCATGCATGGAGTTTCATATATTTTCACAATTCGAAATCCAACCATGGATTAAAAATGCACTGCTGAGTATAATCTTGATACCAAGAAGCAAAATGCCTCTATTTGACACTAGATAAATCCATATTATTGGAAATCATACTTTATATAGTTAATATAAACCAAATAGACATAATAGAAGGCTAAAAATTGTGATTATGTGATACAAGGGCATCGAGGCCCAAACATATCAGTCACAAATAGACTAGTGAAGTCGTCTGGAGGATAATCGACAACCTCTAGGAAAGTACAGAACCGACAGTTGAAAATACATGAAGCATCTTGACAGGTTTAAAATGAAAGGAATATGAACTTTTCTAGGATTTTGAATATATACAAGAAGAGAAATAGGAAAATAAAGCATGGAAAAGATAAAAATCCATACCATGCTAGAGTAGAAGGAAGTAGTTTATGATAATCCAATAAACTCTAGAGTCCCTCAATGAGGATATTTCAAAGGGAAGATGATGTTTATGCCATTTACACATCATGAATTCATAGATACAAGTTTATTCCCATATCTCCAACAAGTGTACTACATGCATAAATTCCAAATTAGTAATAGGGGAAGAGAATGAATGTTATTGATGAGGTTCAAACACTATAGATTTCCTCCATTTTTTACTTGTTGAGTGACCCAAACATTGGTTCATCACAAACTATGAAATGACGCATAAAATTCTTGATGATAATAGTGTACCATGGTAATATATAACTATACCATATTTAGCTTTCATCCCTATAGCATGTTGGGACCTACATGGATTTCTATGGAAGGGTCAGAAGTCAGTACATATTTTTAGTCACATAAATGAGTAAAGAAAGTTGGAAAATAATATTTTTATATGTAGCATTGGACATATAGAGGAAATAATGGGGGAAATATTACCTTGATCAAATGCATACCCATTAGGATAGAAATTTCAATTATTGTGTGTTGGATAGTGAGGAAATATAATAAGGGAAAGTGTAAGTTGGATATTTTTAGAGAAGCACAGTCTTCTTCTAGGAACCTCAAATAGCGTTATTTTTTCTTAATGAGTTTGTTGAGACCATCATTGGAATCCATACAAAAACACTAGCCTTCAAATATGGTTATTTTCCACTTGCATTTTCTATGTTCAACTAGGAAATGTTGAAAGGACACAAGTTCCATCATCCATAAAGGGGTTTGATATCACCAACATATAAACCATGGAAAGTAAGAAAATAAAGTATCATATAGATATCAATGAGAGTGCATTCAATACCTAGAAAAATAGAGTTGTGAAAGTGACCAAACATTATCTCTAGTTCCCCACCAAAAGTATCAACCATTATGACAAAATGGTTAAGGTTTGTAGTGATAAGGGACAACAACTACATGAAGCATACGATGAAAGGCATAGCGAAGATCAAAATAAATCCTATATATTTCATCTTCTATATCGGTATAAGAGTAAAGGGAGAAATATATTTAGAAATCTTAACCATCACCATGGAAAAGGGGATCTTTCTCATATTCCAATGAATAAGTTGTGATACATAGATGAGGAGTTTGAATGAGTTCTTATATTATAACATGGCCTTCTAGAACTATCAACACCATAGCGGTCAAGAAAATGGAAAGAAATGGAAATTATACCATGATGAAGTCGAATCATGGAAAAGGAATAGACTTATGTGGTTTTTAATATGGTAAAACCATTATTTCTTATGCTTTAGATATCCACTACACTCTAATAATCATGAACTAGTGATGAAGTGTACTAGTATGGAATTACATAATTAATGTAGATTTTAAGATAGATTCAATCAACAAACAAGTCTCACATCCATACACCCAAATCCGTGATCCATTGACTAATCGTAGAAGCATAAAAGATGGCCTATATATGGAAAACATCCATGCAAGGGATACATAATCCAAAGGAACTAGTTTACGACCATTGAAACTAGTAGTATCTACAATAAAACCCCATGTTCCATTTATATAAAAAAATATGCAAGCCAAGAAAGAAGTATCATTGTAGAACACTAAAACATATTTATCATAGAGCACTAAAATAGTTTGATTATGATTCAAAGACAAGAAATGTAAGAGTATCCTACACTCATGACTCCTTTCCCACACGCTTTAGTGATGAGGTATTTAATCACTTGGTTGGGAAGGAGATCTATTTGCTCATTGATGGGTTCTTGGGGTACCAATAGGTTTAGATAACGAAGTGTAAAAGAGGATAATTACGTTTGCAACATAATGGAGATACAATATAAATCCTTTTGATTTGAAGAATGCACCATTAGTGTTTTCCAAGGTTATTATAGCATTGTAGAAATATATCTAGATAATCATATTTTCTACATAATCATATTTTCTACAGTCTGTAGAAATATATTGTCATAATTTTGTGGCTAATTTTTAAGAGGTGTAAAAAACTATGCGTGTCTTTAAACTTGAATAAATTAATTTTATGTACAGCCTTTAGTTTAATACCAGGTCAAATTATATGAGAGGATGGTGTCGTAGTGAATGGGATAATGAAGGAATTCTATAAAATATTGGAAATGCCTAACCAATGTTTGTATTATCAATCATGAAAATATGGATGAAAGGATACCATTAATGCTTTGGGCATATAAGATAGAAACAAAGATGTTATAAAAGAACATGCTATCCTAATGTATGGTATTGAAGTAGTGAGGTTGATAGAATTTGTGATACCCAACCTATTCATGGCTCAAGCAACAAGAATGTAAGAGGAAGAGTCCATCTAGAGACACGTGAAAACACTTATGGGGTTGGAAGAGGACCACCTCCTAGAACCATAACATCAAATTTTTAAGAGTTGTGGAAAAAGGCATGGCATAATCATCATACCAAAATAAAAAAGTTTGAGAAAGGTTGCTTGGCACTGCTCTACAAGAAAAAATACCTCAAGCATCTTGGCAAGTTGAAAATGCATTGGATAGGACCTTGTTTAGTCTTATATATCTAGGATTCATGAGCGATTCAAATGAATCAACTCAATGGAACACTCCAAGAGAGGTGGGCCACTATTACATTTGGTCGAATTTTCCACGAAATATTTTCATGTTTTGAACATTTGTGGATTAATGCTTCATTTTTTTTATAATGGCGGAAAAATCATGGCAATATCAATGTTTCTAATTTTAGAGGAAATTTTGTCTCTATATCGACAATAAATGGCTATATTTGCACACCCGCCAAACCAATGCCAACTTTCAATGCGCGGGTCAACTCATGCATTTTTGGCACAGTTACTATAGCTGTGACAAGGTTATTGGTGATTGATTGAGCGTCGATTGAGGGCGGATTTATTTATCAACCATATGAAAAACTAGAGAGCTCATACATACTCTGCTTCTTTAATGTGTGACTCAACTGGGAAAAGAATATTGACCAACCTTTAGAGGACAATATGGAACCTGTGGGAAACGACATGCCTTCATGACTTTCCCTTAAAGAATATGTTGCCGTCACAACTTTGGTTGGAATGCATGGAAATGAAAATACATATCAATGGGAGGAATTTGTGAGTAATGATATGGACCATTCACCAACGAGTGATGAAGACCTAATTCATGCCAAATATTCTTTTGATGGTAGATTATTTATTTATTTATTTGATAAAATCGTACATTTCAAAGAAAAATATACCTTGTGGGAGGATTCCTTCAAAGCTAGCGACAAATTGTGTAGAAATAAGGATGTCCAAATTCTTGATTTGGTACATCGTGTTACGGGTTTAGAGAAAATAATTGTGGAAACTGAAAAAATAATTGGCCAGAAGGATCAACTTATTAAGGATCAATGTTCTAAATTTACCGTAGTTCTCGAAGAATCGATTTCTGACCTTGATAGACTGAAAGACATGTATAAGTCTCAAAATAAAAAAGATGAAGAAACTATAGGGAGACTTGAAAATGAGCTGAAAAACAGGTCAGAAGTTTTAAACATGCCACCACTGAAAACCATATTTGGTAAGGAAGCAAAACCTAAGCAAGAATTGAAGTGGAAAGAAACATTTATTGCAGGTTTCAAGCTTGAGTTTCAAAGGGCATTGAGAGAAATGATCATTAAACAACAAAATGAGACTGTAGAATATGAAGCAAGATTGGAAAAATTGAATAAAACAATTAAAAACAAAAATGAGTTGCTACAAAAAAAGAGAATTGAAAGGATTTCAGCAACTCTCAAGGCTAAAAGTTCTAGAACAGGAAAAATATCAAGATTCAAGGGTAAACAAGTCTGCACACCAGAAGAATCAATAGTCAAGGGTAAACAAGTCTGCACATCAGAAGAATCAATAGTCAAGGGTAAACAGGTCTACACACCAAAAAAATCAACATTCAAGGGTAAACAAGTCTATAGACCAGAAGAATCAACAGTCAAGGGTAAATAGGTCTTCACACCAGAAGAATAAATAATCAAGGGTAAAAAGGTCAGCACAACAAAAAAATCCAAAGTGGAGGTTAAAAAGGCAATCACACTGAAACCTTTTGGCAGTACAAAACTAGGTGATGTCACTATGGAGATCTTACTCCAGTTTCAGAATTCCTTGCAACAATGAGAGAATACCTTGAATGAAGCTGCTTCAACAATTAATGTTGTAGAGTTTACATTTGGCTCATCAGATCCAACATTGAAGAAGAAGATAGAGGAGAAGAAGGCCGAAATTAGAGACCTTCACCAAAAACTATTGGAGAAGGGAAAAACACTACATTTGGGATGTGATAGTGAGATACAAGATTTGAAATCCCAAATTAAGGCTTTGCAGAATAAACCTGTGGAAGGAGCAATTTTGTATACTCCATCCGAATAGCAATTTGAGTGCACAAGAGCTCGAGAAGGAGGTACAATAGGTCAAGATAAAATTAAGTGCAGTTTAATCTGACCTAAAGTGGACAGATGATGATCTTAAAAGAAAGGAAGATGAGCACTCAAATCAGAAAAATAATAATGTAGAGATGTTGAAGAAATTCCTAGAAGAAAAAGATAGATTGCATACAAAAGTGATAAATCTTGCAAGCAAAGTGAAAGAGCAATAAAAACAATTAAAACATATGGTCGATGAAGCTTCTATAGAACTGGATGGTTCTATAAAAGGAAAGAGAAGCTATAGTGAATTTCTTATTCTAAAAAGTAGGAATTGCAAAAACCTCCCAACTTCCAAGCAACCTATATTTCTAAAATAATATGGTGTACATTTGATGTCTATGTACATACTAATATTGTTGTAATATAAATTGTCAGTATTTCTTGGCAATGCATATATTTTTATATAGTTAATGTGTTTCTATTGTGTAATACAAGTGTAATTTGTAATCCATATGTGCATTTTTCCTATGTCTAAAAGAGTTTAATGTGAAACCCATACCGAGAAGTGTGTATGAAAGTACAAATGATGAAATATATTCTTCGTAATATATTCTACAAATGAATTGACATATGAAATATTCTTGAAATATATTCTACAAATGAATTGATAGATCGTCATTTCATGCTATATTGAATAAATTGCATTATAACATAGACATACCAACCTTTTCTACAAACTCTTGTATCATTTCTGTAAATTGTAAGATCTATAGTAAAATCCAAGTCATCCAAAAAAACAAACGATAGTATTTTCCAATTTTTCATGGACATAACTAAAAATGCACACCAATTCCAATCAAAGTACATTATAGGTATGAAATTTGGAAGTTTGCATACAAAAACCTAATTAGACTAGCATAGTTTTAATTTCAGACATAAATTAAACTTCTATTGTGAAATAAGAATGCATCCAACATTTGAAATGAGAACATAACAACTGTAAATGTTGGTTTCTTGTTGACGAGCATCATAATTTGGAAACCAATCTCATGGATTTGCAAGTTTGTATGGTATGTTTCTTTTTTATTATAATATAAATCATCATCATTCCTTGCAGAAATTAATAAATGAGAACATAACATATATAATACATTCCGAGGAAAAAAACAGAGATAATGCAAACATATAACAAGATCGATACTCAATAAATTTTTAAAAGGGGCCCAGGACCATTTGTTATTATATTATGCTTTCATTACAGAGCAGAGGGATAGTTTACAGTTGAATCAGTAACATCAAACAACTCCTTCAATAATAATTGTCCCTACTACGTATTAAATTCTATTTATAGACCTCAAGGGTCGGATTGACCATGTTACAAGTGGATTTCATTTGAGTGAAACTGAAATGTGGATTCACCCACCAGCCAACTTGTCCTCTACTATACTTTCCTAGATTTAAACGAAGATACCAACTACTGTGGAACATGGGAAACATGACAATGCAACATAGGGGGGAAAACATGGCTGAAGTGTACATGTTTCAACACCAGGGGTAGAAAGGGAGTAGAAGAGGAAGTTGCATTCCAGTTATATGGATGGGAGATGTGAGTAGAGAATAATTATAATAGATATGCATAGTGTGTGAGAGGTATCTAAGGAGAAAAGGGAAATACCAATGAAAGAAGAAAATGGTAAGAAAGAGAAATTCCACTGATAAATATGGCTCAATGGAAAACAACATGCAATACCCATTTGATGTGGACAAATTAAAAACTGGAATTGAAGAAATCAATCCTGCTATGCCATCAAGAGGGAATTCATGGGTTGCTGAAGAGGGATAGGGTGTTGAATCAAGGTAGGAAAAACTTCACTGAGTTATGAGAAAGGAATGTCAAATGAACATAAAAACAATAGGATGGAATGGGACTAAGAATGAAAGCCATCGAACCCGGATGAGATTGTCTCCAATTCTTTCTAATTCTACCCATTTCACTCATACTATCAGTGAACTCAAATTTGCACACATCTGCGGCCATACTAGACAAAAATTAACAAACACAGAGAATGGATTAAATATTGCATAGCCTACTGATAACAGTGTCCCCTATTTATCAATTTTACATAAGAAGCAACAAGATTGGTAATTAACTGTAGCTGCTAGGAAGGAATCCATGGGGTCAGGCAAAATCTAGATATGTATACTGTGTTGGCCCTTGGAATAATTGAAAGGTTGGAAAAAAATGTTAATCATGATAAAATGCTGAGTTTACATCTGAATGATGCAATCATTATCAATTCCTTCAGAATATGACTTGATTCAGGTTCATCGAATCATCGAATTTGACGGTTTGTTAAGTGACGTATTGGATAGTCGGTTGAAAGTTTAGAATATGATAGGTAGGGAAAAGTGAAAACTACCATTTACCGGTTTAGATGATTATAT
Source organism: Pseudotsuga menziesii (assembly GCA_001517045.1). Lineage (NCBI taxonomy): Eukaryota > Viridiplantae > Streptophyta > Pinopsida > Pinales > Pinaceae > Pseudotsuga > Pseudotsuga menziesii. The sequence goes on from LPNX011054128.1 coordinate 391,514, forward strand.
GACATATTTTACACTCAATACATTCAGCATGTGTATGATAGGTTGAGGTATAGGAAAATGAAATCAAGGATGTGCGTGGATTTTACTGAAGCAAGTCAATTTTGGATTGCTTTACTCAAATGCACACCCAACATGAAAAAACTTTGGTTTAGGGAAATTAGACCTGCAAAAACTACAAAAACTGTTGTTTAGGGAAATTAGACCTGCAAAAACTACAAAAACTGTTGTTTAGGGAAGTTAGACCAAGCCTAGGAGAAAGATCAAAAATTGTCCAAGTATGGAATTATTGGTAAAATCAGCCTAACTAGCCTTAGGTAAATGCCTACCACAGCTCATAGGATGATGATTAAAACATTATGAGAGTGTATATCTCTAGATTCTTGTATGGTGCATCCAACCATATAAATATCCTGACCAAAAATTCTTTCAGTATGAAGATATCAATTTGCCAAAAGTGCCTCTCAGACATATTTTCACTGCTCCAGAAAAATGTCCGCCAAGGAGAGAGAAAGAAGCTCCAGAAGATGAAAGTGGTCATGATGGATTCATCTTGTTGGAATTTACCCATTGGGAATCTCACTTTCCAAGTGTGTAGGAAAAATGAAATGACCTTGGTGACCTAGGGTTTGAAGAGAACTCGTTAAGTGTTAGACAAAGAGTTTGAGAGACCACTTGGAAATGCTCGCAAGGGGGTGTTCCATTGATGATAAAAATCATCAGATGATATGGTATTATTCATTTTTTAAATGTATATCTAGCCATGCTATTGGTTTTCTTATGGTGACCAAATAAGGAAAATATCAACCTCGCAAAATAGAAGAAAAATATTATTTTGCACACTAAAGACAGAAAAATGGCGAAGTGTTGTAAAGGGGATAAGTGATGCCTGCACTAAGGATGATTCCCACATAGCATGGCATGGAATAGATGACTATGTGGCATGAAGTTTAAATCATTGTTGCATTATGACATCATTTTGGAGAAATACGACAAATTAGTGAAAATTAGGAAATTGGCCAAGTGTGGGAATATTGGTTCAAGTAGCCTTAAGAGGATGCCCATGTTGTAAAGGAAAGTTTCCTATGGCTAGGGTTTAATAGGCCATCAACGTACTGGGGTTGAAAGGTGGATGTATAATGTACTCGGAATATTTTTCATGATTTGGTACAGAGCATGAAAAAGAGAAAACTAAGCTCATACTAGGGGCTTCTTTTCCCTAAATTTAGTCCCTCAAGTATGGAAAAGTGATAAACCTATGCCTGAGAATACTCTTCTCAATTTCAAAGAAAAGAGAGTGTTCCTTTCTCGTATTATTGCACATGGTCTGAGAAATCGATAAGCTACCACCAATGTGGATTCCCATTCACATATTCTTAACGAGCCTGAATGGACAAGTTTACTTGGCAGTCAAGTCTATTTTGAGGAGTTAGACCTGGGCCTAAAGAAACTCAATATCTTTCCCGTGAATTTTTAACGATTCTGAAAAAGTCAACTCGCAGCCTTCTTACTGTTTTTAACGAGCTCGAAGGAGAGAAAAAAGAATGCTCTGAATGTGAGGAGACGAGTGTCATAGGTAGGAAAAAATAGTTCCAAGAACAAGGAACAAACCTACACATAATGCAAGGAAAGTGAGAAAGATAAGGACACTCGGGGAGCATCTCCTCAAGGTAAAGGGTGTCACTTTGCAAAGGAAAAATGATACAAGGATGAGAGATGATGAGAGCAAATATGAGGGCTTATACAATGAGCTAAAAGTGTGGAATATGACATCAAGCTCATAAGGACAAGCAACACACATGCAAATGCAGTTATAGCTTGAAAAATAAGACAATGCCAGTAAATAGTTGTGAATCCAGCTAAGAATCCTTTCTTCAAAAAACAACAACATCATGATCATATTCAAAAGAAAAGATTCGATGTGGGTCACTTTGGCAGAAACACATGTGACTTTGCTATCTTCTACAAAAGGTAAAGTCAAGGCAGAATGGACTGAAGAAGATTCTATAGCACCAAGGATTGAGGTTTTATAATTATTAAGATCAACCTCAGAAGGAAAGAAAATATCAACAAGGGAGATAGACTCTATAGGAACAAACTCAGTATTATGGGAGTTGAAAAATTCATAAGAAAAATCAAACTCATTAGGATAATTGACTTGTTGTTCAAAGGAAAATTCAAAAGACTCAACAAGACCAACATAAGAATAAAGGTCAGGATTACTAGGAAAATTAGGGTTAGAATTATTCACAAATAAACCAACATCCAATAGAAGATCAGACTGTATCAAAGACTCTAGGAATACTTCATCTGAAGGAAGGAGATCATCCGAGATAGGACACATGTCTAAACTTTCAAATGGATTGACAGAGTGGAGAGTAGGCTCCATAGTCTGTATAGGATGACTCACTTAGTCAACTACTGGGACCAAGTCCCAATAAGTTAATCATGAAAATAGAGGTTTCTTCTCAGTAGCAATTAAATGCAAAGGAGATGAGGCTACATAGCTCACATGTGGAGGGGTAGTGTCTATAGAAACACTGGGAATCAATAAAGGAAAGACCTGGTCTCTAGTTGGGTCAGGAGATGGATCAAGAAAATCCAATTAATCAACAGTGACAATTTCTTTGCCATGATTAAAGTACATCACACGAAATAATGTTGACACCACAGCTTGCATGGCATAGACATAATCCAGTCTAAGGAGCATATTGAAGTCCAAGGGGTCTTCTATCACCATGAAGTCAACTAAGACAGTCTTCCCGCCCAAAGTAACAGATGTTTGAGCAAGAGTTCCCAAGGCTATAAAAGTTCTTCTATCAAACACCAGTAACTGACTAGCAGTCAACAGGAGGCTGGGAGATCCCATGCCTCACCAAGCATGAGTAGACAACATACTAACTGAGGGTCCTTCATCAACAATAAAATGAGCAATCATGTATGGTTCAATTTTTACTTTTATCTAGAAAGGTGCATCAGAAGGAAGGCATGGTTCAACTAGGCTATCCCAATCAAAGGAAACAATCCAAGAGCTTAGTGGGGGTTGATATGAAGCGATTTTAGTGCCCCCTTGTTCAGTAAGTTCTGAATTGGCAGTGAAGAAAATGTGACTAGCAAACACTTCACTCTCCAAAGGACGAGTGGGATTGATCGACAATGAATTCAATTCAACTGCTTCATGAAAGTCACTCTCCGAAGGGAGAGTGGGATTGACCAAAAATGACATTGGTTTCATCACATCAGGGTCACTCTCCAAAAGAAGAGTGGGATCGACCAAAACTGAGATTGGTTCGACCACTTGATCAACCAAAGGTTGATTAGGTTGTTGATAAATTATAGGTTGTTCAGGAGAAGGAATTTATTAAGTCTCGAACCACACTCTTCGCACCTTTGTGATAGCAGGGAACTGGTGAGTAAGATGATCTCCCTCGCATAGCTTACAAGGGAACTTAACTTTGCACTTCGAACGACAAGTTTTCTCAACAATGTCAACATGAATAGAAGTGGCCAACAATTTTCTCTTAGCATGACCTACAGAGGCTGAGATTTTTCCCCCAGCATGACCACCAGAGCCTGGGTGACTGGGTCCAACCTGACTAAGAGAGGTTGGTTGTTGAAAAACTTTAGGATGTTCAGAAATGGGATGACCATGAAACCAAAGTCTTCGCACCTCTGTAATAGATGGACATTTATAAGTAAGGTGGTCTCCCTCACAAAGCTTACAAGGAAACATCGGCTTGTGTTTTGAACGGGCAGTATTTTCAACAGTGTCAACATGACTCACAGTGGTTAACAGATTGTCTTCAGCATGAACCACAGAAGCTGGGAGACTGCCCCCAGCATGACTTGCAGAGGCTAAGATACTAGGTCCAACATGACCTGAAGAGGTTGGATGGGCACCACCAGTATGAACAACAGAGGCTAAATGGTTAGGATCAACATGCTTTGTAGCAGTTGAGTGTGTTCCCCTGGCATGAACTCCAGAGGCTGGGTGGACGGATCCAACATGACTTGTAGAGGTTGGATGGGGAGGTTCAACTTGAACATCAGAGGTTGAATGGGTTCCCTTAGCATGAACTATAGAGGCTGATTGACTGGATCCAACGTGACCTAGAAAGGTTGGAAGGATCCCACCAGCATGATCAACAGAGGCTGGATGGTGAAGATAAACTTGAGATAAACTTGACTTGCAGAGGTAGAGTGCTTAGATCCAACATGACCTACAGAGGTTGGATAGGTGCCCCCATCATGAATTGCAGAGGTTGGGTGGTGAGGTTCAACTTGACTTGCAGAGGTTGAATGGGTGCCCCCTTTCTTATGTGCCTTCTTCCTATTCCTCCATCTTTTACTCTTTTTAGAATGTCGATTACTAGTATCAATACTTTTACTGCATGAAGTAGAAGGAGGAGAAGAATCAACTATAGGTGAAGGGGAAGTGGTGTTTTGATTCCCTTGATATAAGGAGCTTACTTGAGAAGCATTAGGAGCATTCAAGGAAGTTGGAGGGGAAAAAAATCACACTAGTATCCCTAGGGTGAATCCAGGTAGATTCAAGGTGGCCATCAAAGGAACACCAACATTCCCTATGAGAGGAATAGTACAATGAGTTCCCAGCATGGGGATCTCTTGGTTGGTGTTCAAAGGGGTGTTAGTCATAGTTTCAAACAATAATACAAAGTATAAGGTCAATAGGAAACCAAAAGTAAAAAGCACACACCTGAAGGAAAGATAAGTACAAACAAATCACACAACATTCACTAACAATTCCTAAAGCCAAACAGACAAACATGTATAATATATGCTTTCCAGAAGAAAGTTGACAGACAGTTACTTGGCATCCATGTAGATGTTCTTAGGAACAAGCAGAGGAATCACCCAATCACCCTCTCACACCTTCTACCGGGGTTACCTTCCAAGCCCATCCAAGGTCAACCAGAAATAGCCTTTCGGTGTACCTATGTATGAACCCTAGATGTCAAAGAGAACAAAGGCTACCTTAACTATATTGATAGTCTGGGGGGATAGTTGCAAGCCTATTTCGTACGCATGGGCAGGGTAGCAAAGCTTGAAACGCTATCTTAGAAAGAATCCCCAAATGAGAAAAAACCTTGGTCTACACTTTGACAAAAAATCAAAGGGTTATCTCCTCAGTCCAAGTCTCCACGTGGCCTCGTGCTTAACTCCCGTTTGAGAGGAGCTTCCTAGATACAATCAACATAGAAGAGGATTTACCTAGTGATTGGCCAACTACATCTGAAATTTAATACTTGTGGAGAGTTAAAACTCCCTAATCCACAAGTCTAGCCTAAGCTAGTTGGTGTAGGAGCCTATAAAATAAAACTTACTAATAATTTTTAAATTATATTGTTTATTTTAAGGGTTTTTTTTAGTCAGAGGGTAAATGGCATGAAAATTATGTGGTGTTTTGACTCAAAGTTGAAACAAAATGACTAAGCAAAGAGAAATGAAATGCAAAAATCAAAAAACATTCTCTTTATTTTCAAATAGAAACCTGAAAGCCACAAAATAACAATTTCTTTTTATTTTTTCAAAAACAATGATATGCCATGCAATCTAGACTAAAAACCTAATCTACATGCATATAAAAACACTATATGTTCTTTTCCTTTTTCTTTTATAAATGCAAAAGAAAAACTACCTACAAATAAAAGTATGCAGATAAAAAGAACAAAGTAAAAGGAACTTTGCTATACAACCACCAAAAAAACTCTAGAATTCCCTAAAGTCAGTATAAACCCTACTTGGAAGGAATTCTTGCATAAAATACAAGTCAACTATTTCGGCATGGTGAAGTTAACCAACAAAAGAAAAAGGAAACAAACACCAAAAATCTTCTGAACTCAAACAAATATCACTAACAGAGGCTAACCAGAAACATAAGCCAAAAAACATGCCAAGCAAAGTGGGTGGGGGAAAAGGACAAAGAGAAAACCCTAATTCTATAAAAAGGCTTACCACATAGATAAAGAACAACCAAAAGGGATGACACTAACTCCCTAAATTCATGCACCTACAAAGGACCCCAAAAGACATACCAAACAACCCACAATAGTAGAAAAACCCACAAAAATGAGGAAAAACATTGTTTTAGGGGCACACATGGGTTGTACTACTAGCAGGTTGCGTATCATACACGGGTTGATAGTACAGCAAGTCATGTGTACAAGCACATGCGGGTTGTAATAATAAAAGGTCATGTGTCATACATGGGTTGACAGTATAAAAAGTAGCATACACAAACCACACACACGACTGTCCATTCTGCAACTTGCGTATGGGTGGGGAAAAACCCAAAAAAGGTCAAAACTTCCTTCGGAAGGCAGGGGAGGTGTTCTATAAAACAAATAAAGTGTTCCTAAGTGGAAAGAAAGACCTAAAACTTTACAAAATTCTGAAATAAATATGGAGAAACCCCAAAGAGACAAGGCTATCCCCAGCGGAGTCACTAGTTCTGTTGTAAAGGAAAGTTTCCTATGGCTAGGGTTTAAGAGGCCATCAACGTACTGGGGTTGAAAGGTTGATGTATAATGTTCATCAAGAATATATAAGCAATTTTCAGAGATTAGAATGGTTCACACCTTAACAAAACGAAGGTTGATCCAAACAACCCTTCAATCCTCTCCTTGCTCCTCTTGCTCCTCTTACTCCAAGAGACCTACAAAATGAATTATACCTTCCTCAAACCATTATGAACACATATAAAGCAATGATAATACAAAAAATAAAAAGAAACTATTCTGATTAACATAAGCATATGATCATAAAAAAATATTCAATCACACATTGAACAAAGATTTGGGAAGAAGGACATCACATATTTATTCATGAAATGAAGTTCAAATATACCTTCTCTTCAAGTTGGGCACTTCATGAAACCTTGATCTGGTTCTACTGCTTCTTTTCTCCAAGGAACTCAACCTCCAAGCTCTGCAACACAAGGAGATCATCACTAGGGAAAAGGTGTGGGAAAAGAGAATCCCAATTCCTTCAGCATGACAATGCAAAAGTTCCAGTCTCCTCTCATGGAACTCCCTACCTCTATTTATATACTTTTGAAGAGATAGGGTCGAATACAAAGTAGTTACAATTGAAGGAGTCAGTTGCATAACTAACCAAACTACCCAAATTTCAAAAAACATATTTTTTTGACATTTTTAAGAGGAATATGCAAGTTACAGAGACATCAGTCGCGTATGTAGGAGGTATATGCGGGCTTCAATACAAAAGGTCACATATTTAGGGTGTACTCGAGTATTATATATAGCAAGTCGTGTACATACGTGGGTTATCTTAAGGAAACTCGCATATACATAAAAAAAAGATCATTATTAGGGTACTTCTAGGAATTTTAAGGCTTTGGTGTCTTCTGGAAATTTCTATCTAACTAAAATATCTTTCCAAGGGTGAAAATATGAGGTCAAACAAAGTTACAGAACTCAAGATATGGGTCCTCCAAATTAGGTGTTTATTTCGTGACTTTCATGAAGTGTCGTCATGGAAATGTTGACATGCAACAAAATCATGGGAAAGTGGTCACAACCATAGATGTGTCATTTTGAGCTATAACATCCCTCCACAAATGGTTTGTTGAAGAAAATACCCACACCACATGGGGATATTGTAGGCTGTTGTTTTGTCTAGTCAACCATGGTCTCATTTTGTCCAAAGAGACACTGAAGAAGAATTTATGGATCTGCCAAAACTGTGGTTTAGGGAAATTAGACCAAGCCTAGGAGAAGATAAAAAATTGTCCAAGTATGAATTATTGGTAAAATATGCCTAACAAGCCTTAAGGAAATGCCCACCATTGCTCATGGCTTGATGATAAAAATATTATGAGAGTGTAGACCTCTAGAAACTTGTATGGTGCATCCAACCATATAATTATCCTGACCAAAAAGTCTTTCAAGAAGAAGATATCAACCTGCCAAAAGTTCCTCTTAGCCATATTTGCACTGCTCCAGAAAAATGCCCATCGAGGAGAGAGAAAGAAGCTCCAGATGATGAAAGTGTTTTTTCTGGACTCACCTTATTGAACTATACCCATTGGGAATCTCACTTGCCAAGTTTGAAGGAAACATGAAATCACCTTGGTGACCTAGGGTTTGAAGAGAATTGGTTAAGTGTTAGACAAAGGGTTTGAGAGACCACTTGGAAATGCTCGCAAGGGGGTGTTCCATTGATGATAAAAATAATCAGATGATATTGTCATATTCATTGTTGAAATGTATATATATCCATGCTCTTGTTTTTTCTTATGGTGAACAGATAAGGAAAATATCAGCCTCACAAAATAGAAGAAAAATCTTATTTTGCACACTAAAGACATAAAAAATGGCTGTGTTGTAAAGGGGCTAAGTGATGCTCGCATTAAGGTTGATGCCTGCACTAAGCATGATGCCCACATGGCATGGCATGGAATAGATGACTATGTGGCATGAAGTTAAAATCATTGTTGCATTATGACATCATTCTGGAGAAATTCAGCAAATTAGTGAAAATCAGGAAATTGGACAAGTGTGGGCCCATATTGGTCCAAGTAGCCTCAAGAGGATGCCTGCCACAAATGGTTTGTTGAAGAAAATACCCACACCACATGGGGATATTTTAGGCTGTTGTTTTGTGTACTCAACCATGGTCTTAGTTTTTCCAAAGAGACGCTGAAGAAGAATTTATGGACTTGCCAAAACTGTGGTTTAGGAAAATTAGACCAAGCCTAGGAGAAGATAAAAAATTGTCCAAATATGAATTATTGGTAAAATATGCCTAACAGGACTTAGGGAAATTGCCGCCACAACTCATGGGTTGATGATAAAAATATTATGAGAGTGTAGATCTCTAGAAACTTGTATGTTGCATCCAACCATATAATTATCCTGACCAAAAAGTCTTTCAGGAAGAAGATATCAATCTGCCAAAAGTGCCTCTCAGCCATATTTGCACTGCTCCAGAAAAATGTTTCCTAGGAGAGAGAAAGAAGCTACAGAAGATGAAAGTGTTTTTTTTGGACTCACCTTGCTAAACTATACCCATTGGGAATATCACTTGCCAAATTTTAAGGAAAAATGAAATTACCTTGGTGACCTAGTGTTTGAAGAGAACTGCTCAAGTGTTAGACAAAAAGTTTGAGAGACCACTTCAAAAATGACCAAATGGGGGTGTTCCTTTGATGATAAAATTCATTAGATGATATGGTCCTTTTCATTGTTGAAATGGATATCTATCCATGCTCTTGTTTTTTCTTATGGTGGCCAGATAAGGAAAATATCAGCCTGCGAAATAAGAAGAAAAATGTTAATTTGCATACTAAAGAAAAAGAAAAAATGGCTAAGTGTTTTAAAGGGGATAAGTGATGCCTACATTAAGGTTGATTACCACACTAAGGATGATTCCCGCATGGCATGGAATAGATGATGATGTGAAATGAAGTTGAAATCAGTGTTGCATTATGGCATCATTCTGGAGAAATACGACAAATTAGTTAAAATCAGGAAATTGGCTAAGTTTGGGAATATTGGTCCAAGTAGCCTGGAAAATGTGGTTTAGGGAAATTAGACCGAGACTAGGAGAAGATAAAAAATTGTACAAGTATGGAATTATTGGTAAAATATGAATAAATGGCCTTAGGGAAATGCCCGCCACAACTCATAGGATGATGATAAAAATATTCTGAGAGTGTGGATCTCTAGAGTGTTGTATGGTGAATCCAACCATATCTAGAAGGCTATAATAAGAGGTTTTTCAGACAATTCGAAGACAGTATAAAATCATCTTCACAATAACCCACATGCTAGGAAATGTATATTATCATTTCAAACTTACAAATTTCATATACAATGAGAAAATTATTCGAAAAGAAAAACCAATTCATAACAGAACAATAATATACCAGACATAATTGAATGGAACAAATACATAATTCATATGCCTTAAATCATAGAATTCACCATATGGATTACGCCTAATAGTATAAAAGTTTGTTAATAAATGTAAATATATCTAGCTTCAACCCCATGGTGTTATTCTCAACTTATGACAATTGTACGAACTGTGGGGTGCATTTTCCTAAGCCTAGTTTTGAATATTTACACATTGTTTTTTATGTAACAACTTAGAATTTCAGTCATTAATTTTGAACTTGTCCAAGATACTTGCAATTTTATTCATTCATTTTCAATTTGACTGCTATTCATTCCTGGATTGCAATTTTATGCTTGTGGCTTTCATTTTACACAAAGTGTCCATAACAGTAAAAACAGGTTAAAATTGCACCTTTCATAGGTTGACTGTGAGCATACGAGGTTAGGTTATATAAAATTAACACACGGATAGTCTTCTAAATATCTAGCCATCCAATTTCAAAAACCATTTACTATAAACATTTAATAGGAGGGTTTGGCTTCCATTTTTATTAATGTAGGTGGATATTTCATAAATACAAGACAACCATGTAGTGTTTTTGCACAACAGGCACTTTCTGAACCAAAATTGAAAAAATGAAGGTATAATAATGTGGAAAATAGTAAAACATACCATTTCCAACTAAAATCACTCAAAAATACCTAATACTTAGGGTTGGGCAATCTTTTTTGTGATCTGGGTAAAACTCGGTCGAAAACACAAAAGTTGTCATTTTGTCAATTTAACTATGGACAAAAAGAAACATAATTTTAAAAAACCGAAAGAGGATTTTGTCAAAAATATATCTATCTTCAACCCCATCACGTTAGTTTCAACTTATGGCAATTGTACGGATTGTGGCGTGCATCTTCCTAAGCCCATTTTTGAATATTTACAGACTGTTTTTTACTAAACTTAGAATTTTAGTCATTTTTTTTTAATTTGGCGAAAATACTTGGAATTTTAGTCGTTCATGTTCAATTTAATTGCTATGCATTCCTAGCTTGAATTTTTATGCTTATGGCTTGCATTTTACACCAAGTGTCCATAAGAGTAAAAAAAGGTTAAAATTGCACCTTTCATAGGTCGACTGTGAGCATATGATGTTAGGTTATATAAAATTAACACAAGGATAGTCTTCTCAATATATCTAGCCATCTTGTCACATGCCCCAATTTGTAAAAACAATTTTATAATATATGAGGAACATTGTGTTAAATTTTATGCTAAGTTTTTATTGATGACCTAGTGGGGTCAAGAAAATTTAATGTAAATTCAGAATATTTTATTATAAATAAATAAATGAGGAGACAACAGCTTAGGGAAGCTATTAAAAGAGTGTTTATTGGTTAATTGGTGGAGGAGACTGGGTGGAGAGAAAATTGACAAGTGGGAGCATCCTCAAATCACTTCCAACTGTTGCAGGTGGAAACTTCCCTATATTTGTGGTCATGATCCCCCAAGAAAATGGAATCAGAGCAGGTGGCTCATTTAATGAAAACTGACCCAGAAGACCTAGGCATCTCTATAAAATTTCCCATTGAAGAGAGCTGAGGCTGCTCATTCTAGAGAGGTGATCATTTAGTGTGAATGGATTTACTCAAGAGAAATTCAATGGAGGGGAGTCTGGAGTGTGTTTGAGGGGATAACTCTTGAGATTGATCCAATTTCAGCTTTTAAGCTGGAGATCATACTGCTGAGAGCAGATTTTTTTTGCTAAGGTAATTGAACCAGTCAAGTGACAGAGGTTTTATAGTTGCATTCTCCGCCCAGTTCTTGGCCAAGAAGACCAGGAACAGGCTCAAGGGTCCTGAGGAAGCGTTGTTTGAGTGCTCTCTATAATTTTGGTAGGGAGGAACAACCTCCTTAAGCTGTTGTCATCTTGTCCTCAATAGGTTCTATTTTATTTTTACTATCTTCAGTTAAATAATTCTTAGTTTATCTATTACAGGCATGTTAGTGTTTAGGGTTTATGAATGAAAAGTAAACTGTGTAATGTTAAGTTCAGTGAAATTATAGATTATAGTAGAAATGGAAATGATTATGTAAATAAGTGAAATATATAGAAAATGAATTCCCAAGCAATGTTTTTCCACGCCTGAACTTAGGTCGTACTCTAGCACAGTTGGATTGTCTTAGGTAAATGAACTGATTCTTTTATTGGAATGTAAATAGTAGATATGATTCTTTTATTTGAATGTAAATAGAAATAGATTTTACTTCAATGTTTATGAATTTCACTGAATAGCAGTGATATGTTTTTGTCTGCACCTATTTTACTACAGCCAACTAGATGGAAACACAGGTATAAAGAAAATAGTAAATGTTACTATTATTACAGTATTAGTATACATATAGAAAATAAAGATATTATAGTTAACAGCAGTAAAGTAAACAACTAATATTTGAGAAAACATGTAAAAAGAAAATAATAAAACAGTTGATGAATATTAACTTTACAGACCAGAGTGTGTCTTATCTAGGATCTAAGGATTCTTTTATAATCCTTTTTACAAAAAATAATGAGAGACAATATTACCCTAGTTTCGAGTATGCTACATTAAAAACCTAAGCATTTTCTTAACTAAAAAATATAAGCAAAACTATTTAGAATAATTTCATTTCTGACAGAGTTAGCATCATATTTATATTTGTAAGTCATATAATCTTTCTTTATTCTATTTTGAAAAACAGAGTTATTAATGCTATAAGCCAAAACAAGAATTTCATAAACTGTAGGGTTTACAGTATTTCTTTTAACCCTTAAAATTTGAGTTCTAGAAATTAACAATATCTTCTAAACAGAGCTTAAAAATAATTATAAATACGGAGTATTAATATATACAATACATATGTAAATCATGAACATTGTAAAACAGTAATATTAACCATTCACTTTATAAATCCTCAATCAAAGGTAGGAATTTAGCTTGTAGAAACGATGGGTCTAAACCCCAGCCTGCTAAACAAATCACATATACATAAGTCTTTTATATTAACAGAAAATAAAATACATTACTGATAGAATGAGTAAAACCAGTCCAAAGTCTTCTTTCTTCAAGTTCAAATGTAAAAGAGAAACTGAAGCGAACGAGACAGAGGTCTTTTAAAATATCTGATATTAAAGTATTTTTTCTTTATAATCTTAAACAAAAAACATTACATCATTAAGTCGTAAGGCTGAAACTGTTTCACCAAAACAACATTTACATCACAGCTTCAAAATATTTTGCTACCCAACGAAGTATCGCAAGAGTTTTTAATTAAAACATGGTTAATAAATAATGAACTAAACATCTTAAACAATGGAGAATCCGAAGCCATACTTCCAACCATAGGAACCTTCATCCAACAACCCATATCACAAGTAGGGAGAACCCACAACGAGACCGGGGCTTACCAGTTGGAAGCCCACAAAGTTCACTGAAGCACGAGCTTGCTTTCCACATAGAGTTTGGAGCTGTTAGCATGAGCCTGTAAGTTTATAAACCGAACAATCTTTAAAACTCAGAATAATAATTTACTAAACCCTAGCTTAGTAAAATAAATTGGCAAAAAGGAATGCGAGCAGAGTCAAAACATTTACCTATGAGTAAGAAGAAACTGGAGCTGAGAAGAAAGCAATCACCAGCTTGAGTGAACTAAACCAAGAAGAAATCAAACCCATAAGCCAACTTTGCGACAGAGGCAACAAGAGACAGTCTCAATCTCCACGATGCCAAAGCAAAGAAACGATCAGACACAAGGGTAAAACCAGTTACAGGTTTCAAGCAAAGTGAAGAAATTAAAACCACACACACTGTGTTCTCTTGACTCACTAAAGAAACTGAAAACACCAACCACAAACCCTTAAACCACTTTGTACAACAATGCAGGCTTAGTGACATTGTTTAAGAAAGAGCAGGCCTCTCATGGCCGCAAGGAGTCTCACAGCGCAGCCTGTAGGAAAACAAACCCTCAAAGAAAAATGCAAAGGAGTAGGGTCTCATTGCCTTATAATTCAACCAATGCATGGAGGAAGATGGTCCACATGCCTATCCAAAATTTTAACCAAGTGTGGGTCGATTCCTATTGTCAACACTGCACATCCGATTATGAATTATATCATTGCCAATAATACAAATAATGAAATCGACTATATTATAAAGATTCATATCATTTCCAATAATGAAATTTATGCCATCAACCACAGTCTAACGTTTCAAATGATTGCTCATCATATCAACTTTACCATCGATGATATTATACTATGCTTTGGAACTAGTATTGTTTTTTTTATAAAGAACAAACACTTATAATATATAATGCCAATAGTTTCGACTACAACATAGTAGTTACTAGGTAGTAAAACTACCTTAGGATACAAGTAGTATTGTTTGTTGTAACATTATAAATCAATATAGTATTTAATATTACAATAACTCTTACATCATGGTTATAACCTGAACATTGAGATTACAGGTTGTAAACTAGCTGTGCAAGAAGATAATCATAATTGAAAACAAATCAAACAAGTTGCTATTGTTTCACGACTAATAAGGAGAATTAGAGTAGAGATATGTTGTTATTTACAATATATCTATAAACTGAAGAGCTCTAAACTTCTCCACATAAAGAATTGATGCTGATAAATGAAGGACTCTTCAAGAATATTGAAGTTTAACCTTGTTGAAAAAGTTTCTCTTAAGTAACTAATTTTTGCATTGTAAACTTTACCTTTGAAAAACATAGGATTATGTTCATACATAAAGAGAAGTACACTTGAGTATTAAACATGACAATAGCAGTAAGATCATGATATAGTAGAAGTAATTATATGCCAAGATCATGAGCTCTATGCTCACTGTAAGAATCTATAATTGACTAGGTACTATAATCTTTATGATAGAAATAAACCTTGGGAGAAATCATTCTTGTAAATGGCATTAATGATGTTAAGGATAAAAGTCATTATGGCTTAAATATAAATATTGTCATAGATCCAAAACAATGAAGGAATTTACTTTACCTCATCGGAGTCTTGCATCTTAATAATCAATTTATATACTAGCATCTTTTCATGCTAAAGAAGTACTTCTTGACATAATTCAAAATTAACTTCTACTTGATCAAACGCTTACCTGTTGAACCTATAAGAACTAGCAGTCCATTGAGTTAGCAGAATGCTAAGTAAGTCCTGATTTCAAACATAGTTTCTCACCTACTTGACAAAAGTAAATCATCAGTACAACTAGCAGCAACTAAATGCAAGTCATTTGCATATAACTTATAAAAATTAAAGTTGTATTAGTTTTTCTGTATTTGAAACTTATCCTTAAAATTTGTTAAACTAGTTCATTTTCTGCTAACCACTAGCAGTTACTAAACTGCGATTTAAGGCATTTTATGTCACTTAAAATTTGTTAAATTTTTATGAAATTTTGGGTTATTACACATCCAATTTCAAAAACATTTACTATAAACATTTAATATGAGGGTTTGGTTTGAGACTACATCAAAACATGTAGAGAACAATTTTACTCTATTATTATATTACTCACTCTATTACTCTTATTTTTCGAGAATGGTTAGAATGCCAAATTTTTACTCTATTATTTACTCTTACTTTCTTCTTTTCAATAAGTATACTTAACATGCTAGAAAAATAAGTACACTTAACATGATAGAAAGTTAACTATGTTGAAATTGAAAATGTAAGTTGTGTATAGTTGACTTGAAACACATTTGTAATTTTTATTCTAGTTTGGGAAAGTCAGAACACATTTGTAATTTTTATTATAGTTTCCAAAAGTAAGAACACATTTGTAACTTTTATTATAGTTTGGAAACGTCTGAACATATTTGTAATTTTTATTTTAGTTTGGAAAAGTCAGCATGCGGGTATCCTGTGCGTGCATTCACATGCATCATGTGTGTGCATTCCCTTCTTCCTTTCTGAGCATGCCATCATCCTACAAAATGGAAACAACAACCTCATCTTCCATGCCATCAACTAAAATAGGGGGTTCTGAAGTTGCTGAGAGATGCACTATTAGAAAATTTGGAGAGAGCACTAAGGCATGGAGTGACAGAACCAACTAGCCAGAAGGTATGCTAAATGTCCTGGTCAGAGTAGGAGTGCATCGTTTTCTTTTTGGTAAGTTCAATTTCAACCATGAAGAGATAGATAATTCCATTTCTAGTTATGATGATGAGTTCAAGGAATTTATTATTTTTGGGAGGAGGGTTTGTTTGGACCCTGATTTATTGTCAGGTGTAGTGAAAATTCCACGCAGGGGGGAGTAACATTGACCACCAAGAAATCCGTCAAAGTAGAAAAGGATGAGATGGAAAACAAAATATGTGGAAAAAAATTTAAGGTTTCCAGGAATGGTTTAAATATGCAAGATGTTCCACCAGGACTATACAAAACTTTAATTCAAATTGTACTTAGGACAATTATGAATCACCACAAGAGAAATATTTCAGGTGATCGTATGAAGTTGGTGATTCATTGGGTTGAATACCTGGCCATAGATGCCCCTCATCTATTGGAAAAAAAATTGCATTTTTCACTACAGGAGAGAAACATGAAGAGAGTGAAATTCAGTTACCTTGGCACACTACAAAAAATTATTGACTTATATCGACCCAGCACTGTAGAAGGAAGCAGATTTAAAAATGCATACATTGAGAGGCCGAAACTAGACAAAATTAACTAGGAAGTTCCTCAACAATATCCAAAGAACAATGTACAAGTCCTTGAAGATCCTTTTGAGTACTATATGGAAGGTTTGGGAAGTGACCCTGAAGAATTTTATGATGTCTCAATTCTGGCCGGATTACATGAAGGAAGAGAAATAAATGTAAACGAGATGCATGATGTTGAGTTTAATGAATAGGAAGAGCATAGTGATGATGATATTTATGCTCATGCAGAAATGCCACTAGTTATATATACACCTCCACAGTGTGGAGTTGAGAAAACTTCCTCTCAAAAATATTTTTTTGATGGTAAAAATGTTTTTAAGCTACTGTTCGATAAAATGTTGCATTTCAAAGAAGAAGTTGAATTTCATAGAAAAAACTTTTCCTATTGGTATCTTACTGCAGTACAGAGCATAGAAATCTCTAGGATTAAGCAAATGGAAATTCAGGATCTCTTAAAGGTAGGCGCTATTTTTCAATGCTATTTTTCAAAAAGAAATAGTTTCCAAATTCCTTTTTTGAAGCCTTGTTAAAATTTTCACTATTTACAGGTAATTGCAAGGTTAGAAATAGAGCATGTGGATACTATGCAGGAATATTCTATTAAAAATTTGCAAATGGTGGACCTCTTTAAGGTAGGAGGCATTTTTAAATGCTATTTTTCAATGCTTTTGTCCAAAAAAAAAGTTTCCAAATTCCATTTTTTGAAGCCTCCTAAAATTTTTCCCTGTTTATAGGAAATTGCAAGATTACAAGGATCCCTTGTGAAGATTGTGGACTGTTCGAGAAGGATAATAGCAGGAAAGGACTCTATTATTTAGTCTTTGAATAATGAACTAGAGAAAATTTAGGATGAATTTAGAAAGGAAAATGAGAAATACAGAGAAGAATATATGGTTTTATGGAAGAAAGATGAAGAAACCATAAAGAGACTAGAATATGAGCTGAAACATCGACCGGAGGTGTTGGACATTCCCCCTATAAGGACTGTTATCGGCCAGGAATAAATACTTATCACTAAAGTCAAAAGGTTAAACATAATAATTTAAATAATGAAGGATGACTTTAAAAACAGCCTTGTTGAAGAGTACAATAAACATCAACTTGAGATAAATGAATGTATTAAAAAAGAGGAAAACATGAAAAACATAATTTCTAAGAAAGATGAAGAGTTGAAAGGGAAAATAGTTGAACTTGAAAAGATTACTATAGAACTACAGACTAGAGGAGTTGAAAAGTTAAAAGAATCTGAAATTGGTAAGGGACAGCGTGGGCATCTGATTTCTGGGGAAATTTATGATATGTTAGCACACCAATAGGCTTTAATAAGGTATGAGAGTTCCCTGAAAAATAGAGAGAAGGCACTGTACGTAGCTTTTAATGCAATATGATCTCATGCACAAGTCAAAAAGGGGTCAGAAAGCTATCATTCCTTCTTAAAAATTCAAGAGAAGTCCTTGATGGATGCTAATGTAGCAATGAATGCTAGAGCTGATCTCTCTACGTGGTCAACCATAAAAGAAACAATGGCAAACAAGCTAGCTAAGAGGGATAACGAGATTAAAGAGATCATATTGAAAATACTGGAGGGTAGAGAATCACAACATTTGGGATGTAAGTCTGAGATAGAAGATCTGAAATCCCAAATTGCCACTCTGCAAAAGAACAACATGCTTCAGCGAGTAGCAATTGTGTATACTCCAGACAATACAAAATTGAGGGCAAAAGAGTTGGAGACAGAGACAAAGAAGTCCGAGAAAAATTTGACCCAATTTTAGTCTGAGTTGAAACATGCAAATGATCATCTTTAGCAAAAGGAAAAGGAACACGAAGAGAAAAATAAGAAGAATGTGGAATTGATGAAGAAGTACATCCAAGATAATGATATATTGAGAGAAAGTTTTCACAATGTGCAACAAAAGTGAAAGAATTAGAACAAAAATCAGAACATGCACCTGTTGTAGCTTTTGAAGAACCAGAAGCTTCTAGACAAGCCAAGAGACTAGAATGTACAAATTTATCTTCTCTAGAAAAGGAGGACTTGCAGCCTAAACCTCCCAAGTAGCCTAGAACTATGGAATAACATTATTTATATATGTTGTGTATGTAAATACATTTCAAGTTTTAATACATAAATTTATAAATGTGTGTGTGTGTGTATTTCTCGACAATATTGTATATGTTTTGATGCATTTAATATGAATGGTAATTTTGAATTTAACTTTTCAGTAAGTGTACATAATAGGCCAGAAAGTTAGCAATATCAAAATTCAAAACTTAACTTGTGTACTTTAGGCATATATATTTGAATTTGTAAGAAATTAAAAGAGTGATAGTGGTTAGTAGATATGAGATGTCAGTAGATTTGGTGACATAGGTAGATCCTAGACATTTGCTTCGAACTGTTGATATTATAGGGATATTATGGGGATGATGGATTGAGAACTCTCGAGTTCTTTATGAGAATTTTGATGCTATGTATTGTTGTATTTATGTAAGTTTGTTTATCTAATGAAACTGAAATTCGAATTCTGGAACAATGTCATACAGTTCTACTCATGCAACCAAATTTCAGCGAATAACCCAAAGCTGTAATGCCTATAGAACTGGCCTAAAAAAGATAGAAATTTACAAAATATAAGAAAACATAGAAAAAAACTGTAATTCTATTACTGAAAACAAAAATTAAATATTTAATATGCCTTCCATCATTTGTTACATTTCCAAAATTTGGTACGATAAATTTTAGCACAATAGAATAAATTTTCAGTGCGACAAGATCACTAGAAATGCTTATTGCAACATAAGTTTCTTGCAGCATAAGTATATATATCCTTTCCATGCTTGGATTTCTTCACAGCTTCCCCCTTGCTTCTGGCATAAACAAGCTTCTGCAGTGGCTTGTCATTTAAGTACTCCTCTCCACCTCAAAAAAGGTTGGCGGATGGGGTACATGAAAGCTATGATGAAGACCTTGGGCCCTTGTTGCTCGCCAATATGAGAATTCGCTCCTACAGAAAATTGGTGCATCTCTCAAAGTAGTGTATGACGTCTGCACCCTGATGATTGGTGCTTCCCTGGTGTGAAAAACTAGGGCGATAGATGAGCTTGGAATCAAGCTCACAAACCAACAACACACCCAAAATAACAAGCTTCTCGAACAAGATTTCCATTGCAAAAGTATCAGAATCCTCAGAACCTATTAGAAGAATGATACCGCGAGTTTGCTTATACACTAGCTCAACCTATGCACCTTAATGGCTCTAAAAGGTGGTGTTTATATAGGATTGGAAAACTGGACAAGGGGATGACCTGTTAGCATATTCTCACATTTCATCGTCGAGTAGCCTGGTCGACCATATGCTTTAGGGCATATGGACTGGATGTGTTTTGTCCCTTTCGCTCCTGTGACGACCCTTTCGTTCTTGTGACGACAATAGTAGAACCATTATTTAGCTACGTTTCCCTTGCTATGTGTGGTGATCAGATTCGTTGTTCCACTTCTTAGATTTTCATGATATATTTATGATTTCACATGCCAGCCATACAATAGGTATCTAGTTTTGGGCGAGATGGCCCTGCCGCGGGGATGACTTATCCTGTGGGTGTATCACAAATGGGATCAAGTAAATCAATTAACTATCAAGAAGGCAGATCGTATGTGAGGGCGTCTTATCCACTTAGATTTTTTTATAGTTTTTTTATGTTGCATAACCCTCGTGTTTCTCCATGCACTCAGTACCATAGATCTGTTCATCTTTGTGATCTAAGCCCTTGATACACCAACTATTCATAACCAAAAACTCAACACTATCAACCTGCATAGCTTGATTTGGGGAGATCAATATCAACCGTCGATCTCTAAACTACCTTCATCGGGACCACTCAACCTCGAGGACTTTAACATTCTGCTAACCCTTTTTCATCTGAACGAGTGGGCAACTTATGATCACAAAATGATTCTCACCCATTGATCTACCCAACATCTTGTCCCAACCATAGATATTTTTAGCCCCTAGCACTTTCCATGGATCAAATTTGTAACTTTCTCTATGCTAGTTCAATCTGCGGAATTGTTTGAGACCGCAGATCTATCTCCACCTTCATCTAAACCACCCGATTTTCTCTCTGATTAACCCTTTTTGCGATTTGAAAAATTTTCTCCCTCCAAGCAGGTTCACTGTGTGAAATGATTTAGGGTTGTTGATCTCACCTTGTGCCAATCTCGACCCTCCAACATTAAACCCATTTAATGGACTCCACAAATCTCAAAAATAAATCCTTCCTCGCATCTCTGCTCCACGAAATCACTTTCCGTCGTCGATATTCACCATCCTAAATCTAAACCATTGAAGTTTAACACACTTTAACCTTATTCTACTATTGCATGTTTCAATATACAGAAAGACCTATCACCATAGATCAAAACCCACTCTCCATCCGATGACTCCATGGTGGCAAAACTTGCTAACCAGTTAACTTGAAAGGCACTCCGGCAAAATTCCTCAAATAAGATCATTTTCAAACCTTTGGGAAGGAGACATAGATGAACATAAATAAACATTCAATGATGATGATGAAGATGATGATGATGGTGGTGGTGGTGATGAAGATGATGAACATGATGAATATGATGATGAGGGCAATGATGAAAATGATAATGATGACGATGATGAAGATGTTGATTAGGAAGAGGGAGATGACGACGACGATGATGATGATGACGATGATGATGATGATGACGAGGATGATGATCATGACAACGATGATGATGACGATGAAGATGGAAATGATGATGATGATGATGATGACAATGATGATGATGACGATCATGATGATGATGATGATGATGACTAGGATGAGGATGATGATGACAAAAATGATGATGATGATGAATATGATGATGATGACGATCATGATGATGATGATGATGATGATTACGATCATGAGGATGATGATGAGGATGAGGATTAGGATGAGGATGATGAAGATGATGATGAGGGCTATCATGAAATGATGATGATGACGATGATGAAGATTAGTAAGAGGGAGATGATGACGACGACGATGATGATGATGAAGATGATGATGAAGACGATGATGATGATGATCAATGATGGTGGTGGTGATGACGACGACAACAATGATAATGATGATGATGATGAGGGAAAGGATGAGGATGATGATGATGAGGATGATGACTAGGATGAGGATGATGAATATGATGATCATGATTATCATGATGATGATTAGGATGAGGATGATGATGATGATGATGATGATGATGATGATGATGGATTTGAAGATGATCATGATGGTGATGGTGATGATGATGAATATGTTGATTAAGATGAAGATGATGATGAAGATGTGATGACAAGAATTTACCTTGGTATTCACTAAATTGTTATGAGCTTCACCTACACTATAATAGAATGGTTATGAGTGATTTTTCACTCCTATAAAGGATGCACTTTATGGAAATACCAAACTACTCAGTTTGGATCTTACTCTTTTAAGACATTGGACTAGGTCCATAAGTATTGATTCTTCATGTGCACAAATCTAAGAACAAGAGGCTTCAGAGGGCCCAATAAGTTGTATTTTATTTTACTACTTCCTTGGATCATATTGAATTGTCATATTAGTCCTCAGAATGGGTGTTAGGAGAAATCCTTAATTTTTCACTCAACTAGCTTCTCCCCCTATCATGTAGATGTCTTCATTCACTGAGCTCCCCCTAAAATTGTGATGATGAAGAAGATGATGATGATGATGAAGATAATGACGATGATAATGAAAATGATGATGATGATGATGATGATGATGATGAAGATGATTATAATGATAATGGAGATGTTGATGAATTGGATGACGATGATGTTGATGATGATGACGATGAATATGATGATGATGATCAAGATGATGACGATGATAACGAAGACGTTGATGATGAAGATAATGATTATGACGATGATGAAGAAGATCATGATAAGGAAGATGATGATGATGAAGTAGATCATGATGAAGATGATGGCGATGACGATGATGATGATTATGAAGATGATGATGATGATATTGATGAAGACGACGAATTAGATTATGTTGATGATGATGACAAGGATGATGACGATGACAAGGATGATGATGAGGATAATGATGATGATGATCATCGTCGTTGTTTTCATCATCATGATTGTGGTCGTCCTTGAAGGGAATTATGTATAGGATCTCACTATAAACAATGCAACCAATACAAATTATGACAAAATCCTAGTTAAATTAAATTAAACTATAGTAAATTAAAAACATAGAGTTGTTTAACTATAATTAATTTAAAATGCAACAAAATATAAAATATGCAAATAAAAAAAACCCAAAATAAACTAAACAAAAGGTAAATATACAACAACAAAAAACAAAACAAATATAAATTATAAAATATGCAAATAAACAAAAAAAATGTAGAATTGAAAAACACCCACGCACTAGCTCATTAGAAAAACAACAACGAACAAGTTCACTCCTGCACACTAGTTCATTAGTAGCATCTAGAGCACGGGTAATTTGATGAGCAGAGCAGTGGTAAATCAAGGAATAGGGGATACTAGCATTCCTAGTGGAGCCAATCCAACTGCAATCTAGAGGATAATAAAACAATCCGGATAAAGTCCAAAGGATAATAGTGTTCCCAGGGGAGGAAATCCGACCGCAGTCCAAAGGATAACAAAGGGCCCAATGAATTCTGTAAGCCCATTAACCCTAGCAGCGTAGGAATTTGGGAAAAATACGTCAAATTTATGAACCAATACAGATTCGGTACAGTCATACTGAAATCATAATTTTTTTGCTATGTTACCATCGCTTATATTATCGGTGGATCTAGTAAGGGTTTTCTATTATTGGAGCGTCTGAAGCTCCTCCTTAAATTTGGGGAAAAGACATATGGTTGAGCAATGCAAGCTAGTCATTCTCTTGTATAATTTTCTGAAGTATGGCACAATTTGCATGCTTTTGTAATTGTATTCTATTTAATGGTCCAGAATAGTGTGTAGAGTCCTGTAGGAGCTATAATCTGAACTTGTTCAACCGATTCTGTCGAAACTTTGAACCTAAGACGTGTTTCTTCCAAGCATTGAATCTTTCTTTAATAATTAGTTTTACATTGATTATGGCACAAATTACAAGCTTTTGTTATTTTATTCTATTATATGTCTAAAACATTCTATAGAGTGCAAGCTTGTGTAATCTTATTCTATTTAATGGTCTACAATAGAGTCATCTATGAGCTATAATTTGAGTTGATTCTGTCGAAACTTGAACGTGAGACCTCTTTGTCCTTTAAAGACGCATTTAATTTTTCTTTAATTGTCAATTTTACCTGGATTATGGCACATTTTTCAAGTTTTTGTGATTTTTTTCTATTATGGGTCTAAAACATTTTGTAGAGTGCCATAGGAGCTACAATTATAATGACTGCGTACAATTCAACCTAAGACCTATTTCTCCTTTAAAGAAGCATTTTATTTTATTTTTATGCTCACTTTTACCTGAATTACAACACACTTTGCAAGCTTTTCCCATTTACTGGTTTGGATTTTGGAACAATGCATAGTTCCCTGGGACTCATGGGCTATAATTTGAATTGACTCCAGTAAATTGACCCTCGTACCTCTTTATTCTTTAAAGACACATTTGATACAAGTATTATTTTTCAACGACACTTATATCTTTTTGCCTTTGTTTGGCATATACCATGGTAGTTAGTGTGGTCACCTCTATTTGGCATATATCAAAGATTCCAAAGGTTATCAAGAATATTGTAGCATGCATGTGTCTTCATTAAACCCTCCGCAAGCATTTCTTCCTTAAATATATGCTATGTAATTTCGATCACATCATATCTTCCAAAATACTATCCTAAAATCCTTCTCAGCATATGTAGAATTCCCTTTATATATTTATGTTTATTAATTTCCTGTAGCTTACTCTTTTATTTCACCAAGAACGTACATGCATATTTTTCTAACTTTTGGTAGACTTCTATTTTTCACATCTTGAACATCTTTAAACAAACTGGGGGATATGGCTAGGTATCCACCTCAACTAGGAACAAGACCATGTCACCTTAAAACCTTACTGACAAACAAACAGTCTCTAGCAGCCACTTTAAAATGGTCTTTCAAACTTCTCAATTCAACACTTAGTGAATTTTGTCAGGCCCTAGTCATTACTATGCCAGGCGCATTTTGACAGACTCATATCTCACACGTGTGAACACCCAGAGGGAAACTGAGATCATGAGTGGATGCCCAGATCATCAAAGAATGGACCCATAACATCTGATAAATTTATCAGTTAAAGAGATGACTCTAGCATGCATTTCCAAGTGGGCTCTCAACCTCATGTTTTCAACACTCAGTCAAATTTTCATATTTTTGGATATGCAAGCTAATGTGTTTACCTCTTTTGGCAGGCTGATATTTTTCTCATGTGGTCACCATAAGAAAAACTAAGAATTTGGATGGATAGATAGTTCATTAAAGAACATGCCTATACCCTCTAATGAATTTATCATCACCCAGACAGGCTTTGGTGGGCATTCCAAATACCTCTTCAACCTTGTGATTTGACACTTAGTCAATTTCTTTAAACCCTATATCTCAAAGGTGATTTCAAATTTTCATCAAACTTGGAGTGTAATACATCCAATGGATGGAGGAAAACCAGATGAATCCATTAAGACCAGTTTCATCCTCTGGAACTACATTCTCTCTCCTCGGCGGGCATTTTACTAAAGTATGATGTAAAAGCTGCTTAAGACCCTGGTTTGGTAGATCCATAATTTCTGCCTCGGGTAATTTCAAGTTAAAGTAATAACATGGTCAGGTAGAAAACATAGCCACCTATAGGGTTCCCATATGGTGTAGGAATTTCTTTCAACCCACAAATTATGGCAAGCATTCTCCTAGAAAAACTTGTCTAATTTGACCAAAAAGAACTTCTTCTGGGAGGCCTATATCTTCTTCCTCAAAGAGTTGTTATGAGAACTGGTGCGCTAGTCAGATAGATACTTCAACCAACTATGGGATAACAGGCCATGGAGGGCATTTTATCCTTCTTATGAAATATGGTGGGCATTTTCATAAGACTATTGCTTTAGGACATTTTTCCCTAGTCAGTCTTTTTCCAACTTTATCATACATGCCTATTCCCATTAAAAGTTCTTTTGTCATTAATGAACATCTCTAGGATATGTCTATCCACAATCATTAGTTCACCAAATGTCACCAATTCTCAAGACTACCTATAAATGGTCTAAATTTGATGACATTTCACAATGTTATCCTATTTAAAAGAAATCAGGCACATAGTTAGAGGAGTACCTTGTTGTGAAAAAATTCCAAACCAAATAAAATCGTGTCTTATACTTAAAAATAATTCAAATATAAATAACTCTAAAATAAATTACACCTTTGAGAGAAAAATAGCTTTTGGTGAAGTTTTTGGGAAGAAAAAACTTTTGATATTAAAACATTACAAGTAAATATATTTGCACACTAAATTATATCTGCTTGGTAGCTTATATTATTATTTTATCAAGTGTAGGTGTTACAACTGATTGTATCGCAACAGGCAGAGAAACCACAGAAATCAATCCCTTCCCAATATGAAAGAGAAATACAACATCTAACACTAAAGGATCTCGAAACATACCTTATTCCGAATGGTTGAAGTAGATCCCCGTTGAGCTTTTTCCAATCCTGCTTGCATTAGCAATTTACTCTCAACAACAGTAAACAAGGAAAGCATGCTATATAATATAGTGTTATCCCTACTCTAGCATATATACTCAATAATGCATAAGCAATTAAATGCATCCATGGATTCATTATTCATTTAAATGCACATCATTGGATAGGAAAATATATTTCTATTAATAAAATAAGAGATTACATAAGTGATAACCTCTGTCGGCATGTCTGCGAACCTGAGAAACTGAGTCCGCCACCTCAATCCTCCATCTCTCGATGGCAAGCTCACAAACAAAGGAAAGCTTGGGAAGAACACAAAGTGCTCCAAGGGACAAAGGGATGTAGACTCAAGTACAAGCAAGCTATGACAACAATGGACTATATTTTTCTTGCTCTTCAATTCCTCTTCTTCAATGTATCCAAGGGGTTCCTTATATAGTGCTTCAATGGGGTAATAGAAGGTCAAATCTGAGCAATATCAAGGCATATGGAAGGCCAAGAGACAAGTGACTTGGATCCACATCAAGGAAAACTACAAAAGTATTTGGACTTATGCACACATTGTTGGGCTATGGGCAGACCCAGGTTTTATCCTTTTATCTTTGCACCAACAAAAAGACCCATAGTGTTGGCCCTTTCGGCAACAACCTGCGAACAGGTTGCAGTCTCACCCGAAACATCTATGGGGTACCGCAGAATCAGGTTTCTGCAAGCAAAAGAGGGATATTACTATACATTTTGCCTTAACAAATAATAAATATGCAATATAAAGCTTCGACGTTCACTTAAATAGCTTTGTAGTTTAGATAAACAGACAGCTACTTGCTTAACCCTTAACTGGGAATTCACAGTGAAGTTATCACTTAACAGTATATCTCACTTTATCATTCACCTACTTATCAAATGCATAAAATAGAAACAAAATAACAGAAACCACCACAACACAAGATATACATGGTTCACCCCCAGTGTAGGGGCTACGTCCACAGAACTGCGGTTATATTCAACTTTTTACAAACACACAGTTCTGATCTACGCACTCAGCTGCAGATCTTCTCAGCAGTCCTAAGCTGTGCACTCAGCTGCAGCACCTTTCTTCCTACACCCTCTATGCACTCAGCTACAGAGGTCATCCATGCACTCAGCTGGGACTTAACCTTCTTACAAAACCCTTTGCGCACTTAGTTGCAGAGGTTGTCCATGCACTCAGCTGGGGCTTAACCTTAAACCCTAAAACAGATCTTTCTTCCTTCGCATCAAATCATCATACATTAAAAGTCTCAAAATCCTAACCTGACTCCTTTACATAAGTTCCTATTTATACAAGTGCACTATTACAATACCATGGGCTTAAACCATGGGCTTAAAAACCATGAGTTTAAACCATGGGTCATTTACAAAAAGAGGGGCTTCGACCCAACCCCGACACTCCTAAGACTATTTTGGGTCGTAAATCCGCTTACAAGCTTCACACCAAAACCATGGAGTTGACAAAATAAAGGACCTTAAATGTCAAGCCCCAACACACATCTCAATGTACGCAGGTTTAAGGGTAATATCTGCGTATATACGCAAGAAATGGATTAAAAGTCATGTACATAAAATAATAGGTGTTTTTAGGGATGATATTGGAAACATCAAAGGTACATTAATGGTATATGGGGTCCAAATATTTTGTAGAGGGACAGGAAAGGCCATAAAAGTGTGATCAACCATGTGTGGTAAAATCAGTTGTAATAGTAGGTACCACCAAATAGGTATCTATCAGATCTATCTTCCTTGAGTGATGGTGAAGATATACTAAGAGAGGTTGAAAGTGATACATGTTGTACTAGATCTACTGGTTCTATATCAACTAGATTTGAAAAGGTAAGGAAAAGATTTCATAGATGCATGCAATATTTTACTGCCAATGGAGGGCCCTATAATTATGATGCTAAGAGCATAGGTGACATTGAGTTTCCCTTGAGTTATATACATCTATTGCAACGATGGGTACCTAATAATATACCTCAAGTGGACACATATTTTTTCATAAATGGGAGGATGTATCGCAGTGCTCCTTTGTCCTTACATGGATTGGGGATATTTTCCATGGATGGCATAAAGGTTGGCTATGGAAATGTAACTAAATTGATGGAGTATGTTGGACCATTATACAGATACAATAACTGGTTGATCTTGGTCCAATATACTCGAATCATGAGGACATATAGAGTTGTCAAAAATTATATACAACTAGTAGAACACAATAAAAACAAAGGGGCGACTATGTGTATTGATGGGAGACCAAAAGCGTCCAGAAACGTTACTGGATTTGTAAATAGTTCACGGCCAGTGATAGCAACTAAGAAACCGAATTGTGAATTTCAGGGATGTGAAGAACATAGTATATTTGTATGTGCAAAAAAACCAATACTTCCAGGTGAAGAGTTTTTTATCGATTACAACTTAAATTGAATAGATGTGGCTTCCATGGTCCAGGGTAACCCTGGAAGGTCACACGCTATGCCTCATCGGGTAAATTCTAAATATAGTAACTAAACATGACTACAATAACTAAATGTTTCAAAAAAAAATTGTTAACATTCCATTTCCATCGTTGACATTCACTTTTCTCGTGCATATTATGAATATTTCCATGTGATAACATGCTTATTACACTTTTATACTTATCTCAATTTTTTTATGTTACAATTATTGACTCAACTTTTATTGATTGATTTATTTTTTCAGGGTTGCAGCAATGAAAATCCACATGTTTCTTCCATGGTCCAAGGTGACCTTGGAAGGTCACAATCTATGCCTCATGAGGTAAATGTTAAGTATAGTAAATAAATATGATGTCGATAACAATTTTTTTTTATTTTTCAGTTAACATTCGGTTTTCATTGTTACCATTCACTTTTGTTGTGCTTATTGTGAATATTTCCATATGATAGCATGCTTATTACATTGTAGCAGGGGTATGCTCATCCCCATGGAGCAGAACATGTATCTCCTCCTTCGGAGGTAAAAGTAAATATTATTGAAGTATCTCATTTTTGTTTATGTTACAATTATTCACTCAACTAAATATAGTAACTAAATATGAATACAATAACTAGAAACTCCAGCCTCAGAATATTTCCATGTGACAACATGCTTATTCCACTATGGAAGGGGTCTACCCATGGTCATCATGCAACAGAAAATGTTTCCTCTACTTCCATGGTCCACGGTGGCCATGGAAGGTCACAATATGTGCCCCATCAGGTAAGTGTTAAATATAATAACTAAATGTTGAGATCTTTTCTGTTAACATTCAATTTCCACTATTACCATTCGCTTTTTTCATGCTTATTACACTATGGTAGGGGTTTGCCCATGGTCATCATGCAAAAAAACACGTGTCCTCTAATTCCATGGTCTAGGGTGACCGTGGAAGGTCACACTCTGTGCCCCATCAGGTAAGTGTTAAATATAATAACTAAATGTTGAGATTTTTCTACTAACATTAAATTTCCACTGTTACCATTTGATTTTTTCATGCTTATTGTGATTATCTCCACATTATAACATGCTTATTACACTGTGGTAGGGGTCTACTCATCGCCATAGAGTAGAACATGTATCTTCTCCGTTGGAGGTAAAAGTAAATATTATTGCAATATCTCAGTTTTTTTATGTTACAATTATTGAATCAACTAAATATATTAACTAAATATGAATCCAATAACTAGAAACTCCAACCCCAAAATATTTCCATGTGACAACATGCTTATTACACTGTAGAAGGGGTCTCATTCCCATGTTCATCATGGAACAGAATGCGTGTCCTCTAATTCTGAGGTAAAAATAAATATTAATGCAATATCTCATTTTTTATTATGTTACAATTATTTTCATAATGTTTATTTATTGATTTATTGTGTCAGGGTGGCGTCGATGGAAAGGAACCTACTACTTCCATGGTCTAGGGTGACCGTTGAAGGTCACGCTCTGTGCCCCATCAGGTAAGTGTTAAATATAATAACTAAATGTTTCAATTTTTTCTGTTAGCATTCGATTTCCACTATTGACATTTGCATTTTTCTGTGCTTATGGTGAATTATTGATTGATTTATCATGTCAGGGTGGGGACTGTGGAAAGAAACCTGCTACTTCCACGGTCCTAGGTGATTGTGGACAATCACCCACTAGAAGTATATCAGTAGGGGGTGACCGTGGGAATTCACCGGCTGCAACACTACATCAGGTAAGTGTTAGTTCTTAATAGTAACTAAATTTCATTACAATAACAATGTTTGAATCAGGTTAAAAATATTTTTCTTAATTTTATTGTTTGATGAATTTAGTGTAGTGAACTTCATCTAGGTGATGAGGAGCTTGAGGATGAAATTTACTATTCCATAGACCCTATGGATACTATAAAGAAGTCCCTAAAAAGGAAAACATAGAGATGATCTCCTTGGCTTGCATAAGGCCCATGACATAGGAGATCAGGGCGAGGATTGAAGAGCTGAAAGAACAAATAAAATCTTATGGGGTAAGTGGAATATTCACATATTTTTTAAATCTATGATGTGATTTCATATCTGATATTATGTTTTCTATTTTTCCAACTGATCTAATAAAGTAAATTTTTTAGTTTGTAGGAGTTTTTACAACCCGTGACTAGAGAAATTATCGAGACAGGTATAGGTAGCAGTCATGCACAAATGCAGCAACAACGCTGACAAAGCTATACCAATGAGGATTTTTGACACTCCTCTAGTTGGCCTCGAATCCATTGATGAGGGCACTAATTTTGATCAGCATGACATGCCAGAGCATGATGAGACAGAGCCTAGGACTTCACATGACTCCGGAGATGAACCTACTGTAGATGACCAGGAAACTTTTATTGGAGTAGCATGAGTTAAAAGCACTGGATCACTAGATCTAATATTTTTGGTGGATGGCGCTTGTGTTCTGATCAAGATTCAAAATATTGCGGGTATTTATTAATTAATTTATTCATTTTAATCATGAAATTATTATAAATTAATGGATTACACGTTTCTACAGGAAACAATGTTTTCTATAGGAATTTGAATGACAAAGAATTGGAGCTCTTTGGCCCCACCATTCGCACATGGTGGAGTAGACAAGATAGCGCAAAGAGATATGTATTGATAGACCACATGGTAGACCTATTCGGTAATACATTCAACAAGAAAGTGGTTTCAAAGTTAGCCAACGAGAATTTAAAATATACCAGGGCCCAATATAGGGATAAATTGCAACTTGACCTCAAGCATGAGCACCCTCCCATGGTTCTGGAGAAAGAGTGGAAGGCACTCATAGAGGATGCAAAGGAGAACTTGCTAAAAAGACAAGGAAAACAACGACGACCTGGAAAAGAAAGGTACAACACATTCATTTATTTTTTTTCTTTTTTGTTTTAAGAAAAAATTCTGATATCTAACGTTTTTCAAAATTTTCATATATAGCCTACCAGACACCTCCAAAGCAACCAAGGCTAGAGTGGAAAAGCATGGATAACATAGATTGCGCCAAGGCGGATATAGAAAACTAAGAGCCCCAATCATAAGAATTAAATGATTAACTGTGGGGAATATTTATTTCAAAGTAGCAAACAAATATCTGTTTTTGATAGAGGGAATTTTATGTGTTATGCATTGCAGGGAAATACGTTCCAATATGCTGCCACCGAGGAAGACCTAAAGCTTGGTTTCAAGTATGGTTTTAAAAGTTTCATTAAATATCAGAAAAGCTTGGGGAAAACTCCAATCTATCCAATGAAACAGATGCAAGTAAATAAAATGAATAAGGACATCATTGTAGTATACTCATTAGAGGAAATTTGGGGTCTAAAATGGGCCTTACAAGAAAATGTGCCGACAATAAATTCTTGTGAGTTGGAATTCAAGAACCAATAGAATTTCAATAAAGGAATTAAACCATAATGGTTGAATTGAGATATGGATTGTAGATAATCCACCAAATGATGATGATAATATCCCAATTATCGTCAATTATTTCAATGCAAAAAAATAGAAATCAAAGAAAAAGTAGATGTATAAATTCATGACTTGTATTTGGATGTATGTCGATGTTGTTAGTCTAAAACAATGTTTATATGAATTACCTCATTATTATTCAATGTTTTTATGTTTATATGTTTTGATGACTAGCCTAGTTATGTATGAATGTTCAGATGTTTTCTATGTAAACAACATCATTTATTGGGTATGGGAAATTGAGAGCGATGTGAGGGGGGGGAGGGGCCATATGAGCTTCCACCTTCATGTGGTTGGCCCTGTTCAGTAGGGAATATAAAAATGTTCTTGAAATAGAGAGGATCTCAATAAGGTATATATACTCTTTTATTACTATGTATTAAATATGGTTGTAAATTTTTAAATGCATGTCTATCTCTTAAAAAATTGTTAATAATTTTAACATTTCATGGTTCATTAATTTCTACAGGAATTTGTAGTAGGATTTAAATGACTGTTTATTTGCTTATATATTATTTACTCATATAAAAATTATGTCTTTGATGATTTATGCAGGTCTTAGTGATGGAAATGCATCTCATGGACAACTCTTATCAAGTTGTATGGGTGAATGGATCTAGCGATAGGACAATGAGAAGGTAATGGTTTTTATGTGTTCTTTATCCTTAATGTGTTTGTCTTTATCCTTAAATTCTATTTCATTCTATTAAGATACAATAGATACAACCAATAGTAAATAATGACTTTTAGACAATCATCCAAACTATGAGACAACCTTATACATAAAACACAAATGCTTCTTAGCAATGTAGAAAAATAGAAGAAAAATCACGTAGACTAAATTATGATTTTTTCGGCCCTTCTTCCTATAATTTTGGCATGATGAAACCCTAGGTTAATAAATTTTAATTTTTCAAACCCTAATTGTTCATCTATCTTTCAAAACTAAATTTTCTGATTTGTATACTTGTAAATATTATTCTTAGGTTATTTTTGTTTCTCTTAAGTTTTAGACTTAATTTTTATGTGTTTTTGTAACTTTTATTTTATCAAAAAAGAAAGCCCTAAAAAAAGAATTTTTGTGTAAAGCCCTAAAAATGTAGACCTGCTGCTTGTTGTAATCTCACAGATCACATAAGGTTACCAATAATACATACTAAAACATAACTATAAATCAGATGCAAGAGACAAGAACAGATACGAAAACAGATTATATTAATGTAATGAGTTCATACAAGGCAGAGAACTTAACTGAGTTCTTGCTTGGCTCAACAGCCTAATATATACAAGTTACAAATAGTTACAAAATAACTACCTGTCGGTTCGGTGAACCGACATGACTGTTAGTTAAGTCGACTAATATTCTAGTTTAGTTGGCCGACCTGCTTAGTCGGCTGATCAACTAAGTCGGTCTTCGTTCAAGTCGACTTCGTCGACTTGCTCCTTCTACATTGCTCCCACAATCCGAGCCCTCTCCTTTATCAAACACAGGTCTGCAATATGTATTGCAAACCTCGTATTCCCTAGCTGCATTCTCTACACACTCAAAACAGAAAACAAGTTAGTATTTCAAACTATTTAGATGGTGGTGTATTTTGTATAAATATATCTTACTGATTTGATTAGTTTTCTGTCATGTTCACATTAGTTTTCTGGGTAAATGTAAGTCTAATTTTTTACTGAGATATGGAAGCTTACATCTCTAAATGCACAATGATATAATTCTGACATTATTATTGTGAGTATTATTTTGGATTTTCTTAGTACTAAATTTTGCTACTGAGAGTTGGGTGATAGTAAGGGACTTGATGATTTTATATTTTAGAGCTTACATATAGGATCGAGTGAATGATAATAACATTATGGTTAGCTTGGCACTGAATTTTCATTAAGTTAGTATTTGATATCTATGTTATCACATACATAGATCTGGAAATCATATGCTGAATGGCACTTTAAATAATTAACCATTGTCCCACCAACAAAGCCTCGTTGATAGGGGTTCTAGATTTCCTGAGCACTATCCTGAACAAGTTTTACCTTGCCCAGCAATGTTTGCGGAGCAGACAAGGTCTCACCCGAGGCATTCAAGGGAGAGCTGTCAGAACCGAGTTTTCGACAGTGGGGAAGAAGGACATGGGGATATGACTCGGGGAGGGGGACCATGACCTGTGCAATCACCTTATCTTATCACAACATTAATCATGAAACATCATACCGCATTCAACAGTCATAGAGTTTTAACATATCACATTAACAGAGCAAGGAGAAACTAAGTCACATCATTGTATCAGAAATAGAATCATAGCATCATAACAGATCTACATAAGTCACATTGCATCATTATAACAAAAAGAAGTACTACCGCATCATAACAGACAACAGATAAAGATTGAACCATACTCCACACATATTATGTCAATCTTGCATAAACATGCCACATTACACTATCCTTCTCCAAAACCAGAGAGTGCATCAAAATAAACCCAGAGAAAATCGCAGTGAAGACAGAACAATCCCTAGCACAGAGTGCACTAGTTGCGATGCCAAAAAAATGTATGTTTATCGTTACAAAAATGGATCTATAAATAGGCTTATGCCTTCACCTCAAGGATCCACTATTAACTAATTTCTAACCGCTACTGACCTGTTACAACAAAATTAGGCCCACACATACATAAAATATTCAAAAAGTGGTTACTTCTCTGCTTATCGTGCTAAACAGACCTTGCGCAGTGCCACGTGAGCTTGTGCAGCTGCTGCGACACTACACGGTTCACTCACCCCAACCCCTTTCCAACAGGCCCCCAACACAATTTTTTGGCTCATCCTCAAGCCACATCAAGTTGACAAGGTGTACGCGGCAATCTTATCCTTAAAATCGGCAAATTGCTGGGCAATGTCCCGAACTTGGAGCTGCACTTTAGCAACGGTATTGTGACAATTACTCATCGTTTGTTGGACTGGGTGCTCCTCAAAAGCCTTGATGTCAACCATTTGTCGACTCTCCTAAACAACCTGAAGTGTGGCGATAGCTTTAACATCCAATTGGCCGCTAAGATCTTGGAATTCATCGATCTAATCGTGGTGCTTTTGTTGGCACTCTTGGGCACGGGCAGTGTGCTGCTAGAGATCCTCCAGTTCGACAGCCCGGGTGAATTGTACCATCAGCGGCATGGCCTTAAGCACAAACTTCAAAGTTGTCAATTGACCCTCTGCTTCTTGCACCTGCATAGTGAGTTGGTCTAGCTACTCATCTTGAACAATACTCTACCAAAACTACATGGTTTCCTCCATAAGAGCTTTGGCCTCCTACTTCATGTGGTCAAACTGAGTAGCAATTTCCTTAAGGGAGGCCTTACGCTCCACAACCTGCTCTGTCAGGGTAGTGGGCTATGCTTGAGCTTGGAGTAGTAAGTTATGGTCCTAAAGTTGAATCAAGGTCTGCCCCAATCACTGGGCCTTCTTGACTGGGGTGAGCTCGGTGGTGGCATCAACCATGTCCTGACAGGATACAAAGATAGCCTACTCCAATTCGCTATACCACGCACATAGTTACACTTGCTCCATAATCAGGCAATCTTGCGCCTTCTTGAGATCTGTAATCTTTGCAGCAGCCTTCTGATGCTTCTCAGCCTGTGTCTTCTTGAGCATGTTGATTTCTTGTAATTTTTCTTTGGCCAACTCCACACAGATGTGGTGCAGCTCTGCAGCATCCTTCTTCAGCTGGTCAGCAGAATCCCGGGCTTCGATATAACCTACTGTTAATGCATCTTGTCGTGCTACCAACTCTAGTGAGGCGCCATGCTGCAACTCAACTAATTATGTAGTGGACAACTTGTTCAAGTCTAGAGTCACGCTCTCGATTAGGTTCAACTGCTGAGAGCCTTCTACATTTCCCACATTGATTGCAATTGAGGGAGCTTGCACATTCCAAACCTGGGGTTCAGTGCTAATCAACAGGATATCCTGTAATAGAGGTTGTGTCGATGGTTGCTTGGAAACAATATCAAAAATGGATTCTAGCTTAGTTATTACCGTACCAAATTCTTCCTGGTTCGATTCATGGATTTTCGTAGTCACAGCTATAGATGAATCCATGATGACCTTGATAAGCCACTGCAATTGATCTTCTATTATGGATTTAGTACCGCTGCCAGCCTCATACTCCTATTTCCATTTGGTGCAAGTCTCCTCCTGCATCCGTTGTGTTGCATCTTCAGGGTCCATGGATGACTCATTGTCAGAGTCATGGGTTCTTAATTCCAGTGGGATAGGGTCTCCAGGGGCTTCTGGGGAAATCTCCTTATTTAAATCCTCTTGAATCACTAGGACGCACCAGTTGCTGATCCATTTTTGCACTATCACGTCCAAATCTTCTATAGTAATCTTGTAAGGCAATGGCAGCCACTGCTTATCGGGATCCTGCCTAGATTGAATATGAATGGAGTGGGGTCCAACAACAAAATGAATGATCCTCTAATACTTGGACACGGTGTAGGGAGAGATCCTTGGAACAACTATAGCAGCCACCTGCAGTGCCTCCTAGTAGATCTAAAAATGAATCACGCAATTGGTTTAGCGACTGGGTTCTTTGACCCACCACAAGTTTTGATAGTAGGAACCACAACAAACCTTGGTTGCCTCAACCATCATTGGCTGGTAGTCCTATGGATCCATCCAAGAAACTAGGGCAATGAGAATCAAAATCCAACTATAAGAAAAAGGGCGCCCACTCTGAGCAGCGAGCACATCATCGAGCAACAGATTTAACAAAAATAAATACCAATTCATCTAAACTCCTTCCACACATTTCTGAGCACATGCGACAACTTCTGAATTTCATTGCACAGGTCAGTTGTCATGAACAAATTTACTAGCTAGAATTTTTGCACCAATTCACACCATTTGCAAGTTGATACTGTCAATGCAATAGGCACGACCATCCAGTTGTAACTTGAAGTGCTCCTTCAACTGCTTCTCAATCCTTTTTTTCGTATCTCGTCCATGAATATATTGTGTTGGGTCCTCCCCAGCCTTAGGCAACCTAGTAATGCTAGAAATCAATTCGACAGTAACAGGGATTAGCGTAGTCATCCAAAGCTTCCCTCCATGGAAGCATGCCAATAGTTTCTTTACACATGCATGTGCTTTGTTCAAACAGCCAAAGTGGGGCATATTGATGAGCCCCAGCAATCCAAATTTCTCTAAGCCACTGGCCCATGGCTTTGGAATTCACTGAACGGGGCCACTAGGCGCTTTCGTAACAAAATCATAGGGCTCATCTTGGACATATTTTAGCAAAATCAAGTCATGGTCATCAAACTTGAGCTTGATCAATGCAGGGATGATATCTATGGAACATTTCATCCTTCTAGAAGTGGTGACAACTTGGGTGGGTACTTCTAGTTTTCTGACAGCTGCTGTAGCTTAGCACTTGGACATGTGGGTGCAATTTATCCCAAAATATCATTCACTGAGACACCCCTAGGTGCTACAGACTCAACCGCTCTTGAGCTCGATGACCCCATTTGGGCAGTGCCTTCT
Source organism: Pseudotsuga menziesii (assembly GCA_001517045.1). Lineage (NCBI taxonomy): Eukaryota > Viridiplantae > Streptophyta > Pinopsida > Pinales > Pinaceae > Pseudotsuga > Pseudotsuga menziesii. The sequence goes on from LPNX011054128.1 coordinate 429,426, forward strand.
CCCCACATTTACATAGAGGTACAAGTTTTCCGCTTCTCAGGGGGTGTCAGACTGGGTCGTTGAGCCTGTCATTTCTGATTTGGAATGGACAATGAACCCACTGGCATAATCATAAATTCCACTTCCATAGCCATGGGACGAACAGGGGACTTGTATTCACTCGAAATTTCAATGGTGTCAAGGCCACTCAGCATCCCTTACCCCACAAAACTAGAAGATACACTCCACAACACAAACTATGCTCAACACTTAGCTCAATACTCTATACCAAATTCACCTTCTAACTTCAACTCTCACAACTGAATAATTCCAACCAATGCCTCCCGCGTGGTGTTTTATAATCACCTCTAACTCCAAATGCATCATTACCAAATCTAACTGCACCATTATTGCCAAATCGGGTATTAATGACGTCGAATCCGCTGGTGATCTCATACGACTAACGACCGGATCACCCATTAATGCGGGTCGATTCAACAAGCACCACCAGCCAACTGGTTTAACTACCTACATTTATTACCTAATTTAACCATCCCACATCTCGGCAACTGTTGCGAATGGTATACCAGCTACTGCCAACAACTGTATCCTCTTTGTGTAGCCTCACTTCTAAGGCTCACCTCTTTATGTTGAACTCATAATTATTTTTTTCCATCGCTTCAGGTGGTGTGCATCACCAACCCTGTTCTACAGGGATTCAAGTGACTCCCATTAATGAGCTTTGGTAACATGACACCATCTAATTGCTGCAACTACATAGCGCGTCCAGAGGTAATAGACTGAACAAGATAGGGACCTACCGAGTGCATTTGTAAATTACCTGGATGCTTGATAAACTTACTGTCATATAACAACACCAAATATCCTACCGTGAACTGTTTGTGCTTAATATGGTGATCATGCCATGCCTTATGTCGATCTTTCACAACCTGTTGCTCAAATCCTGTGATGAAGCGATCCTCTTCGAGCTGAATCATCTACGCAACCCATGCTCCTAATGCCTCTGCATCCGCCATGCCTGTTGCTGTAGCAATGTGCAAGCTGGGAACGATGTACTCCATCGTCCTGAATGCCTCTTACCCATAAACCAACTTAAATGGTGTGTGACCTGTGAGCCGTTTGCAGGTAGTACAATAGGCCCATAAAACTGCAGGAATTTTCAAATCCTAGTCATCGTGGTTGGTGTTACATACCTTGGTCAGCGTTGTCTCCAAAATTTTGTTGAAGGCCTCAATAGTGCCATTTTCTTGCAGATGGTAGGGAGTAATTCGCTTATGTTGTACCTGAAGCTCCTCAGTAAGCATGTTTATTGTTTGATTGACAAAGTGACTACCTTGGTCACTCATCAGGATTCGAGGACACCCAAAGCACATCACAATGTTCTAAAAAATGAATCGCGCTACTGTTGCGGTAATACAATAAAAAGATGGTGCATCCTCTACCCACCGAGTCAAGTAGTTAGTTGTAGTGATAATATAAAGGGCACCAGTGCGCTTACCTGACAGATTGATAGCACCCACAAAGTCGATGACTCATTTATCAAATGGTTGCAAAGTCACCTACGGTACCAGCGGCATCTCGTCTCTCCACGATGGTTTACCAACCTGTTGATATACATCAAAGCTCCTGGCATAGCCTATGGCATCGTTATGCAATGTGGGCCACCAAATCCCATCATGCACAACCTTCCGGGCAGTGGAATGGCCTTTGCAGTGACCTCCTGCAACACTTGCGTGTGTTTCCTTGAGAATGGGACCCTGCTCATGCAGTAAGATGCATCGTAACAATTTCTCATCTGGTACAAGTTTATAGAGATGTCCTACAATGAGTGAAAAATCAGAAGCTTTGACGACCAGCTGCTTCTTCTAGATAATTGACATATCTGCAGGGGTGATGCTAGTACTAGATAAAAACTGAATAATGGGTCCATAGTAATCGTCTGTGGTTTCAACTTGGAATAATTGTGCATAAGGAATCCCATCGTCAATATTAGTGGGATCTTCACCATTCTCAATATGTGATAGATTATCTGGGACAACGTTCAACCATCCTCGCTTTACCACTATTTCAAAATCAAATTCTTGGAACAAAGGCAACCACCTGTAGATTATTCCCCTTAACAAAGGTTTATTTACTATGTATTCCAAACCTCAATGATTAGTGAACCTCTTAAAGTGTCCACCCAAAAAATAGTGCCTCAACTTTTGCAGAGCATATACCATCGTCAGGCCTTCCCTTTTAGTCATGGTGTAATTCTGTTCAGCAAACGATAACTTCCTAATGGCATACGCTATGGGATGATCCAAATCGCCTTCGCCTAGTTGCACAAGAACAACCCCAAGTACAGTAGAAGAGGCATCAACATGCACATGGAATTCCTTATTCCAGTCAGGAAAAACCAGTATGGATGCAGAGGCCATCTTGGCCTTCAAAGTGTCAAATTTACCTTGACATTCCTGAGTCCATTCAAACGCAGCATCTTTCTTTAGCAGCTTCTCCATATGAGCGGTAATCGCAGCATATGCCCTGATAAACTTACGATAGTAGCTTGTGTGGCCCAGTGTTGCTTAGACAATTTTTACGTTCGTCGGTGGTGGTAAACTGAGGATCAGTGCAATCTTTGTTGGATATACCAATAGACCTTCTTTGCAAATGATGTGCCCAAGTAATATACCAAAGGGTGCATAGAAAATACATTTCTTGGAATTCAATGCAATCTGATGCTATCAACACCATTCCAGTATTAATCACAGATTGTCCAGGTGGTCTTTAGCCAAACCGTAGACGGTCCAGTCATCCTTATAAACCTGCAAGAACTTCTAAATAAAATCCTTAAATACTGTGACAACGACACAAGACAATACAGCGGGGGAATTTTTTAGCCCAAATGGCATGATGGTATACTGGAAAAAAACCCCACTTGGTGACAAATGTAGTCTTATCAAGATCCTCCTTCGTGATCCGGATCTTGTGGCAGCCCAAAAAACCATCTGTGAAGGAATATACCTCCTGACTACCTACACCTTCCAGGACTTCATCTGTGAAAGGGGTCGGGAACAAGTCATGCATACATGCATCATTCAATTTTCTTAGATTGACACATATGCGGATTTCTCCAGTCTTCTTGTCTTGGATTACCATCAGGCTTATCCACTCTAGTTCTTCTACCAGCTCGATGATCCCAGCATCAAGCATCTGATCAAGCTCATTTTTCACTCGATCCTTGTACCACGGATTCAGTCTATATGGCCTCTAGTAGACTATTTTTGCATCTGGCTTGAGTGGAATATTCATTTCTCCCAAATCGCTAAGGATCCCCTTCATCTTGGAAAATCATGTGGGAAAAAGATCCTGGAATTCATGCAGTAGATCTGTGATTTTTGCTATCGTCTCTTTGCCACAATAGTCCCCAACATTGTCAAATTTTTGCTTTTCTGTCGTCCCAATGTCAATTTTCCTAATGCACAGCGGCTGGTTCATCGAGTCTGTCGGTATGTCAGGAGTTGCGACAACGTAACTTCTTCTAGAACCCCAAAATTATCGAAAAATTTAAAAAATTTTAAATTTACAAAATCATTAATGTAAATGCAGTTTAACTAATCATTAATTAGTTATGAGTTAACAACTTGCTATTTAATTCATCAGTTGGTGATGTTTATAGATAGAACAGATCTTTCAGTTTACTGACTTTTGTTCCTCTTATGATCATAAGGTGAGTCTATCATGCAAAACTGGGCTTACTTAGCTTGCGAGCTAACGCAACGGTTTTCACTTTTCTTACAGATATACAGGTAAGAGATGGTGGTGCTGTTTTTGGAACTTCTAAAGTTTTTATTACAAGTTCGTTGTAAGAGAAAAATATCATTAAGAAAAGTAAGAGATAATTCATTTCAACTTATGCTAAGGTATATTTAAACTGGCTCTTTTTCTAGCAGAAGTATTTTATATTCTTGTTGATCCATTAACCTTTCCATTTTTGTTACAGTTATAAATATAAAAAGTATCTTATCGACTCTTAAATCAGAGTAAGAGAGACAGAGTTATGAATTCTATAATAAAAATCCAAATGCAATCAAAGCATTACACAGTCAAGTAAAAACTGAAAAGGGGTTTTATGTACTACTAATAAGGTATGGCCTATTCTTGTCAAATCCCGACTTATTATTGAGACTAAGACTTTAGGTAAAACATCGTCTCTACATAGTAATTACTATTCTCTTTCCTTTATAACTTTATGCCACATGCCACCATCTTCATCACTGTAATTAAATATTTTAAATAAAGATAAGTAGATAAGGGTCTATTCTGTAGCCTTCTACTTTAATGCCCTACTATATAATTTCCTCAACTATGCTATCAATTATAAAAGTTAGTTTATATTGCTAAAAATCATTGAATGTTTTTATAATGCTTATCATAACCCTGAAGCTTGGATTTAGACCAAAGACTAAATGTTTCAAGGATGATTTTACACTGATGATAAGTTATTAATTAAAACCAGGGTTGATCATAAGGTTAGGAGAAAAACCATGATTATGATCAATTTATCATTCAATCTTGAATTATTATAAATTTAAGGTTCTTATATTATTATTCCCTATACTTCTTCTATAAACTATAGCACTATAATTTATAGAAAAAAAAGGTTCCTATATACAAGCAGCACCATGGTAAACCTTTAACTCTTATATATTATTAATGAACATTATAACCTTCCATCGTATAAATGCTAGGATACCCATGGTTAAGGTTATGTATTAAGAATCAAATTATCACACTTATAATATGAGGAGTCGACAAAGGTATAATATGATTTCTTTAATGATTAACAAAATTAGGGTTGAGGATGATAGTTGCTTATCATTTGAAAGCAATGTAGGTTGAAGGGTCTAGCACCATAACTTTGGTTCACCATTGGTTAAAGGATGATTGGGTAAATCATTTCCTCCGACAAGTTATGGATTCGAACTATAATCACGACCCACAACATGATAAAAGATTTAAAGACCAATGTGGAAATTCCCCAGCCATATGCTGCATGGTTAAAAGAGTGTTGGTAAACCCTATCTTTCATTATCTCCTCCTCCTTCAGCACCTGTCACTCTGCGATGGTGCTGGGGCACCCCTGCGTTGCTTCTCTTCTACAAGTGTCCTACACCTCGTCCTCTGGTTGCGGCTGTTCATTACGTTTTGAAGGATTGTTCCCTTCGTTGTTGTTACTATTCAAACAGTTGATAACCTCTTAAGCTTTCCTCTGCCATACTGTAACAGACCCTAGCCGGTGATAATCTCTTCCCTTCATGAGGTTCAATGGTTTTAACTTGCTGTAGTGAGGTTTGTGCACGGTTAAGAGTTATTCTTTCTCTCCCTCCTTACAGTAGGGTTGGTTCCTTGCGCGATGGTTGTACACTGCTACCAACGGTCATGCTTTCTCACGGAACAGGTAAACATAAAGGATTTTAAACTTTGCTTGACTGTATGTTACTATTCTTAATCTTTTATTTCGGTTTACAGGGTTTTTAATAACAAGAATTTTCTTTTTTTGAATGCGGGTTCTTCCCTCTTCATCGTTCGTGGCCTTTGATTAAAGGATTTGGGTAGCAGGCTGCAATTCCTGGTAATCCTGGTTACGCCATGGCTCCTTCTCCTTATGGTTTTCAGGTGGAACCTTCGAGGGTTGGATTAAGAAGCCTGAAACCCTTACTACTTCAGTTTGGTCTTAATACTACTGGTTAAAATAATTAATAGGAGAGACCCTTTACGCGATGTGAGGGTGTTACAGCTTAGGCCGAGGTTGTCAATATTAGTTTTCTTTTACGATTTAAGTGCCGTATAAGAGAAAACTGGGCTGCAAGCCTGTTTGCGAAGAGGTTATGACCTCGACTTCTTGTCTTACTGTATATTTTGGAAACACTGGGTGTTTTCGCCCAAAGTCTACAATATAATATTATATTGTCTTTCTTCTTCTATAACTTTTGTTTGTATTACTACATTTACTGTTAAAATTCACAAACTGCATCAAATAATTAAAATACAGGGTTATGAAGACCTTATACCGTTGATTTATCAAAATAGCTGCCTGTACATTAATGTCTTGTTAATGCTGTTGTTGTTTTACTTATATAATTTAAATTTAAAGGGTTAAACCCTAATTTTTCAGTATAAGAATAAGTACCATTTCTTATTCAATAATTATATGTTAAAAGGGAACTCTATTTGTTTCTGTAGAGTTTTAATTTAGTATTACTATAAGGGTTCCGCTATTCTGCTATTTACTTACTATAATTTTATATTCTTGAATGATTTCTAAAGATACTTTCTTTTATGAAACCATACTCAGGGTTTCTGTACTTGAATTATGCATTGCCTTACTTGTTAAGTTTAATATTGTTAAGTGATATATATATATAGGGTTATAGCCTTTGATTATATAGATTCTTAATATTTTATTTAGTTTATTTTTAACCATATTTATAGGTAATATCCAGTTACCTTGTACTACAGAGTGTACATTTAGTGCAGCATTAGAATAAAATAATAAGGACTTTACATTCTTTGTTTATTGTAATTAAATTTCTCTAGTACTGTTTATTTACCTTACAGTATAGATAGTATGAATGTTTTTCAGTAGATAATAATGTAACGAAACATTTCTGAAGTTACATAATGGCAATACTCCTGTATATAAATATAAATTTATTGTTATAATACAATAGAGGTATTTCTCTTCTGAAAATACCTATGTTTTCATGGTTAATAATTAGGTTATTCTATAACATTCTATTATTTAATTCTTATACCAATTATATTAAGTACTAATTAAAATTCTGTACATATATAGTGAAAATGTTTGGTTATAATATCTTTATATAAACAGAAAATTAACCAATACTACTTAAGATCTATCTGATATAAATTTATATAGTAACCTTTATTTACTATATGGAAAATATTAGAATAATAGCTCTGTTAACTGTTGAGCTCAGTTCATAGTGAAGAAGATATAGTAATTAAATGACTATATTACTAACCAAACATGCAGGTTTACTCAACTAGGTTTTAACTGTAGAATATAAACAATATTTCATTACTTCTAAAATCAGTGTTGTCTTCTGAGCATAAGAAGTTAGATTCTTTCAAATTGGAAGAAAAACAATTATAAAGTTTTAAACAGCAAGTATACTCAGTCTATCTTTTTCTTTATTACAATTAGCAAAATATTCTATCTGTTCTTTACAATTAATAGAATTACTGAAGATGAAAAACTATATGGAATCATTTTAATCTATAAGCATATACAACTGTCAATAAAACAATTATTTAATCTGATGATAAGTAAAGAAGCAATTGTCTAATTTAAAATCTCATTATACATCTTTCTATAATTTCTACCTCTGTGCTGGAGTACGGTCTGGTAACCCAGATGTGGAAAAACACAGTAGGTCTTTATTCTACATCAACAAGTTCAATTTACTGATAACTAAAACATTTACCTCATTAACCAGTTAAATCTTCTGACAAATAATACAACATAACATTCATCCATTCACACATATTAAAACAGAAGTAGATAATGACAGAACCTGCTTAAGCCTAAGACAACAATCAGCAATGGGAGGTCGTTCCTCCCTACCAAATCCTGGAGAGTGCTCAAACAGCGACTCCTCAGGACCCCTGAGCTTTCTCTGGTCTCCCTATCTGGAACTAGGTACATCAAATGTCAGATACCAGTCCTCAAACTCAGTATAAAATCCAGAACTTATTAGTAAGTTCTCCCAGCTAAAAAGCTGTAATAAAATCAAGTTACTGCAGCAATTCCTCTCAGAACAACTTCCTTACTGTTTTTCCCTCTTTCCTCAATGAATTTCCTGAATAACATTCACTTGAATGAATTCTCTCTGGAAAATATCTGAGCAGCCTCAGCCCTCTGCATTGAGTACTTTTAAAAGATTGCCTAGGTCTTTTTGGGTTAGTTGTCATTTAATGAGCCACCTACTCTGATCCCACTTTCTTGGGGGATCATGACCCCAAATATAGGGAACTTTCCACCTGCAACTTAGGAAGTGTTTGAGGATGCTGCCACTTGTCTTTTGCCCTCCACCTAGTTCCATCCACCAGTTTGACCAGTAACCTCTTTTAATAGCTCTCCCATGTTGTTGTCTCCACAATTTATTTATTAATAATTAAATATTATGAATTACATTCCAATTCCGTTGACTCTGCTGAGTCATCAGTTCCTACTTAGCATTAAATTTAACATAATGTCTCAGGAATATAATTAAAACAATTTACATAATTTTACAAAATTGGGGTATGTGACATACACACCCCCTTGAAATGTAACATCGTCCTCGATGTTACTTATTCTTCATCCTCTGCAACCTCCTGGAATAGATTCGGGTATGCTTCCTACATCTTACTTTCCAGTTCCTAGGTAGCTTCTTCAGGACTAAGGTGCTTCCATTGCACTTTCAGTTGTCCAATTGTGCGGTTTCGCAGAGTAATTTCCCTCCTCCCGAGGATACATTTCGGTTCCACCAGAACTTCCCCTTTTGGTTCTACCTATACAACATTCCAATCAATCACATGAGTAGCATCATGAACATACTTTTTCAGAACAGAAATATGAAAAATATTATGCACTTTTAAGTTAGGTGGTAACGCTAACTGATATGCAACTTGACCAATTCTGGAAAAAATTTCAAACGGACCACAGTAACGTGGTGCTAGTTTTGCACAACTCCCCAGTCTTAGGGAGCTCTTCTTAGGTCTTACCTTTATAAACACGTGCTTACCCACCTGGAACTCTTTGGGAGTTCTTTTCAAATCTGCTTGGCTCTTTTTTCGATCCTGTGCTACTTTCAAATTTTCCTGCACTTGTTTCACAATCTGTTCCATTTCCTTCAATAATTCAGGCCCTAACACCAATCTATCTACTGGATTATTCTAGGAGATAGGAGTGTTGCATTTACGCCCATACAGAATTTCAAAAGGACTAAACTTAGCTGATGACTGATAGTTTTTATTGTATGCAAATTTTGCTAAATGCAAGTAATCCTCTCACTTACCTGGCTGATCCTTAACATACATTCTTAACAGATCTTCCAGCACCTGATTCACTCTTTCTGTCTGCCCATCTGTTTGAGGATGGAAAGAGGTGCTAAAATTCAGTGTTGTGTTTAATCCTTTAAATAAGGATTTCCAGAAATTCCCTGTGAATTTAGGATCCCTGTCTGAAATAATAACCTTTGGTACACCATGTAGCCGAAAAATCTGCTTGAAGAAAATGTCAGCTATGTTTGCAGCCTTGTAAGTGGTTTTAACAGGAATGAAATGTGCTGCTTTACTTAATTTATCTACCACCACCATAATTGACTCATTCTGATTCTGATTTCTAGGCAATCTAGTAATAAAATCTAAGCTGATTATTTCCCATTTCCAACTAGGAATAGGTAAAGGTTGCAGTAACCAAGCTGGATGTTGGTTTTCTGTTTTCACTTGTTGACAGTCCAAACATATAGCTATATACTCATCTACTTCAGATTTCATATTAGGCCAGAAATAATCTTTTCTTAACATGGTGATAGTCTTCTGGTAGCCTGGATGCCCGAAGTAAGGGGTTTTGTGAACTTCATCCAGAATCAACAATTTAACCTTAGGCACATTAGTTACATATAGTCTATCCTTAAACAATAAAAATCCATATTTATTTAGACTATAACATTTTATTAAACTTTCTGTAGGTTCTTCTTTAGCTGTAACCTGTAATTTTTTATAACTTTCATCATGTTTTATCCCTTCTGTCAGCTGTTCATTTAAATCCAAGGCATAAGTGCTGACTGTTGCTGTAAAGTTCAGCTTTGCATTTCTCCTCAAAGCATCAGCCACCTTATTTTCTTTTCCTTTTATGTGTTGAATTTCGAAATCGTATTCACTTAAGAAGGATAACCATCTTGCTTGCCTTGCATTTAAGTTAGGCTGATCCAAAAGGTATTTCAGACCCTTATTATCAGTCATTAAAGTAAATTTTCTGCCTATTAAGTGGTGTCGCCACATTTTTAAAGCATGTATAACAGCAGCAAGTTCCAAATCATAAGTGGCATAATTCTTTTCATGAATCTTTAATTTCCTGGAGTCATAGGCAATGACATGCCCATCCTGAGTCAGCACTCCGCCTAAACCATCATTACAAGCATCAGTGCATACCACAAAATCCTTATTAGGATCTGCTATTCTTAGAATAGGCGCAGTTGTTAATAAAGTTTTTAATTTCTTAAAACTTTCTTCGCATTTTAAGTTCCAATCAAACTTCTTTCCTTTCTTTTGCAAGGAAGTGATTGGATTAGCTATTTTTGAAAATCCTTCAATGAATCTCCGGTAATAACCAATAATTCCCATGAAGGACCTAACATCTGTTATGTCTTTTGGTACTGGCCAATATTCGATTGCCCAAATCTTTTCAGGATCAACTGAAATCCCTTCCTTAGTTACCACGTGACCTAAGTACTGGATTTCATCCCTAAAGAAATCACACTTGCTGAACTTTGCAAAAAGTTGTTGCTCTCGCAGTTCTTGCAAAATTATCCGTAAATGTTCCTTATGTTCCTCTTCATTTTTAGAATAGATTAAGATGTCATCAATGAATACGACAACAAATTTATCTAAGTATTTATGCATTATGTTATTCATTAGGCACATAAAGACAGTTGGGGGATTAGTAAGCCCAAATGGCATTACGACGAATTCGTAATGTCCATACCTTGTTCTAAAGGTTGTCTTGAAAATGTCCTATTCTTTAATTCTTACCTGATGATATCCTCATCTCAGGTCTATCTTAGAGAACACCATAGCTCCATGCAGTTGATCAAATAGATCATCTATGCGGGGCAACGGATATCTATTTTTAATAGTCATTTTATTTAGTTGACGGTAATCTATGCATAGTCGCATAGTTCCGTCTTTCTTTTTAACAAAGATTACTGGTGCTCCCCAAGGGGACACACTAGGTCGAATGTACTTCTTATCTATTAATTATTTTAACTGTGATTTTAATTCATTAAGTTCCAGAATATTCATACGATATGGAGCTTTTGAGCTAGGTACAACACCTAGTACCGGCTCAATAGTGAAATCCAATTCCCTCCTAGGAGGTAATCCTGGAATTTCCTCCGGAAAAACATCAGTAAATTCATTTAACACAGGAATATCCTCTATTTTTATTTTATCTTTTTCAGGTTTACTTGCCTCATCTGTAATAGTTACAGCATAGGCTTTGCACCCTTTTCTGACTGCTCTCTTAAGTTGTAAGGCAGAAATCTTCCTGATTACAGTTTTTCTAGGAATACCTTTAACTATTACTGGTTGTTCATTATTATTTACGCATGTAAAGGTTTTATCAAAACAGTTTAAAACTACCTTATGCCGTTCTAACCAATCCATACCAATAAGTATGTCATACGAGCCAAGTGGAAAAACATTTAGTTTAATAGTAGTTTTAAAATCATTCATATCTAAATCACATTCCTTAACATAACAGATTACTTTCCTTTTTGCCCCAGTGGCTAATTGAACTAACCAAGAGCTATCAAACTTTTCAACAGTCAATTTACACTTTTCTACTATCTGAGGTGAAATGTAACTAAGACTAGCACCTGGATCTATTAAAATAGTTACAGGGGTTTAGTTAACCATACCTTCTACTTCCACCATGGAAGTCTGATAATCCGCTTGGCGATTCTCCAACGCTGCATTGATTCGGGGCATAGTCCTTGCAAATTCTCCAACAGTCATTTCATCTTGTATAGTATGAATATTGTTGTTTGGCTTCTTCCGATTTGGGAAGACTGAAGCATAGTGCGGGCCATTGCACTCCCAGCACTTAACAAGCTCCTTTCGCTCGAAATTCTTAGTGAAATTTCCATGATTGTTTGAAGCTTTCTTACCCTTGAAGTTATTGGAATTATTGGAATTATTAGGAGAACCATTTCTGTTTCCCTGGAAGTTCTTACCATTAGATTGATTTCTGTTCTTATTATTCCTGAAATTCTTCTGGGGTACAAACACCTTTTTCTTGAACTCAGGCTGATTACTGTTCTTTTTAGCCTTCCAGTTGGCTATACCTTATTTCTTTTTGTTCTATTCAAAACATAAATTAGCCTTCTGCATGGCTTCTTCCAGAGTCTTTGGGTTATCATATTCGATTCTGTCTTTGATATGATATGGTAGACAACTGAGAAACCGCTGAACTTTAGGTTTCTCATCCACTAAATAAGGTACATACCTCAATAGACTTAAGAATTTACTGTTTAACTCTTTCATAGTCATGGATCCTAACTTTAGCTCGTAAAATTCTTTAGCCCTCTCTTCATAGTATTGTTCGGACAAAAATTTCTTCTTGAAGTACCTTTTAAAAGTACTCCAGTTGACTTCTTTTTCCTTGATTCCCTTGACTCTTTTTAGATCTTGCCACCATATATCTGCCTTTCCAGAGAGATTATAGATGGTCATTCTTGCCTTCAGCTGATTTGAATAGTTGTATATCTGAAAATATTTTCTCATCCCTGATAACCAGGACTCTGCTTCTTCCCCTTTTTCAGTCTCTCCATTGAAAGTCGTGGGTTTTATTTTTTGAACTCCCCGAAAATCTCTTCATATGGCCTATACTTTTTCTTTCTATTATACAACTCAGCCTCACTACTGTCACTAGTAGTGTAATAGATTTGTTGTTCCCTGAATCCTTCAGATGAGGAACTGCTTTCGGCTTTAGTCAGTTTCATCTTTTTAGATCCTTTCTAATGGCTAGCTTCCTCAGATTCGGATCTTTTTCTCCTTCCTTCAGTATGAAAATTTTCCATCAAAATTTGGTTTAACTCCTCTTGAGTTTTTAAAATTCTCTCATTATCCTTCTTAACTGATTCCATTTCAGTCTTCAAATCCTTGATAGTCTGCATCAGCTCTGAAGAGTGAGCAGTTACCTCTTCTAACACAGGATCTCTACACATCTGTCTTGTCTCAGTGATTGGAGACTCCTCCCCGGCATATTCTCCTAGCTTCTCCATACCTGCCTGTTAGATTTAGAAAAAGAAATTTTTCTGCTTTTTACATAAAACAAAAATACAGGTTAGTACATTATTTTTTTTATTTTTATTTTTATTTTATTTATTTATTTAGACTATTCTGTGGAAACTAGTTGGGCCACATTAAGGCCTAGTATTTGAACCATGCTCTAATACCACATGTCAGAACCCCAAAATTACCGAAAAATTTAAAAAATTTTAAATTTACAAAATCATTAATGTAAATGCAGTTTAACTAATCATTAATTAGTTATGAGTTAACATCTTGCTATTTAATTCATCAGTTGGTGATGTTTAGAGATAGAACAGATCTTTTAGTTTACTGACTTTTGTTCCTCTTATGATCATAAGGTGAGTCTTTCATGCAAAACTAGGCTTACTTAGCTTGCGAGCTAACGCAACGGTTTTCACTTTTCTTACAGATATATAGGTAAGAGATGGTGGTGTTGTTTTTTAACTTCTAAAGTTTTTATTACAAGTTTGTTGTAAGAGAAAAATCTCATTAAGAAAAGTAAGAGATAATTCATTTCAACTTATGCTAAGGTATATTTAAACTGGCTCTTTTTCTAGCAGAAGTATTTTATATTCTTGTTGATCCATTAACCTTTCCATTTTTGTTACAGTTATAAATATAAAAATTATCTTATCGACTCTTAAATCAGAGTAAGAGAGATAGAGTTATGAATTCTATAATAAAACTCCAAATGCAATCAAAGCATTACACAGTCAAGTAAAAACTGAAAAGGGGTTTTATGTACTACTAATAAGGTATGGCCTATTCTTGTCAAATCCCAACTTACTATTGAAACTAAAAATTTAGGTAAAACATCGTCTCTACATAGTAATTACTATTCTCTTTCCTTTATAACTTTATGCCACATGCCACCATCTTCATCACTGTAATTAAATCTTTTAAATAAAGATAAGTAGATAAGGGTCTATTCTGTAGCCTTCTACTTTAATGCCCTACTATATAATTTCCTCAACTATGCTATCAATTATAAAAGTTAGTTTATATTGCTAAAAATCATTGAATGATTTTATAATGCTTATCATAACCCTGAAGCTTGGATTTAGACCAAAGACTAAATGTTTCAAGGATGATTTTACACTGATGATAAGTTATTAATTAAAACCAGGGTTGATCATAAGGTTAGGAGAAAAACCATGATTATGATCAATTTATCATTCAATCTTGAATTATTATAACTTTAAGGTTCTTATATTATTATTCCCTATACTTCTTCTATAAACTATAGCACTATAATTTATAGAAAAAAAAAGGTTCCTATATACAACCAACCCCATGGTAAACCTTTAAATCTCATATATTATTAATGAACATTATAACCTTCCATCGTATAAATGCTAGGATACCCATGGTTAAGGTTATGTATTAAGAATCAAATTATCACACTTATAATATGAGGAGTCGACAAAGGTATAATATGATTTCTTTAATGATTAACAAAATTAGGGTTGAGGATGATAGTTGCTTATCATTTGAAAGCAATGTAGGTTGAAGGGTCTCGCACCATAACTTTGGTTCACCATTGATTAAAGGATGATTGGGTAAATCATTTCCTCCAACAAGTTGTGGATTCGAACTATAATCACGACCCACAGCGTGATAAAAGATTTAAAGACCAACATGGCAATGCCCCAGCCATATGCTGCATGGTTAAAAGAGTGTTGGTAAACCCTATATTTCATTATCTCCTCCTCCTTTGGTGCCTGTCACTCTGTGATGGTGCTGGGGCACCCCTACGTTGCTTCTCTTCTGCAAGTGTCCTTCACCTCGTCCTCTGGTTGCAGCTGTTCATTACGTTTTGAAGGATTGTTCCCTTCGTTGTTGTTACTATTCGAACAGTTGATAACCTCTTAATCTTTCCTCTGCCATACTGTAGCAAACCCCAGCCGGTGATAATCTCTTCCCTTCATGAGGTTCAATGGTTTTAACTTGCTGTAGTGAGGTTTGTGCACGGTTGAGAGTTATTCTTTCTCTCCCTCCTTGCAGTAGGGTTGGCTCCTTGCTCGATGGTTGTACACTGCTACCAATGATCATGCTTTCTCACGGAACAGTTAAACATAAAGGATTTTAAACTTTGCTTGACTATATGTTACTATTCTTAATCTTTTATTTCGGTTTACAGGGTTTTTAATAACAAGACTTTTCTTTTTTTGAATGCAGGTTCTTCCCTCTTCATCGTTCGCGGCCTTTGATTAAAGGATTTGGACAGCAGGCTGCAATTCCTGGTAAGCCTGGTTACACCATGGCTCCTTCTCCTTATGGTTTTCAGTTGGAACCTTCAAGGGTTGGCTTAAGAAGCCTGAAACCCTTACTGCTTCAGTTTGGTCTTAATACTGCTGGTTAAAAGAATTAATAGGAGAGACCCTTTACGCGATGTGAGGGTGTTACGGCTTAGGCCAAGGTTGTAAATATTAGTTTTCTTTTATGATTTAAGTGTCATATAAGAGAAAACTGGGCTGCAAGCCTATTTGCAAAGAGGTTATGACCTCGACTTCTTGTCTTACTGTATATTTTGGAAACACTGGGTGTTTTCGCCCAAAGTCTACAATATAATATTATATTGTCTTTCTTCTTCTGTAACTTTTGTTTGTATTACTACATTTACTGTTAAAATTCACAAACTACTTCAAATAATTAAAATACAGGGTTATGAATACCTTATACCGTTGATTTATCAAAATAGCTGCCTGTACATTAATGTCTTGTTAATATCGTTGTTGTTTTACTTATATAATTTAAATTTAAAGGGTTGAACCCTAATTTTTCAGTATAAGAATAAGTATCGTTTCTTATTCAATAATTATATGTGCAAAGGTAACTCTATTTGTTTCTGTAGAGTTTTAATTTAGTATTACTATAAGGGTTCTACTATTCTGCTATTTACTTACTATAATTTTATATACTTGAATGATTTCTAAAGATACTTTCTTTTATGAAACCATACTCAGGGTTTCTGTACTTGAATTATACATTGCCTTACTTGTTAAGTGATATATATATATATAGGGTTATACCCTTCGATTATATAGATTCTTAATATTTTATTTAGTTTATTTTTAACCATATTTATAGGTAATATCCAGTTACCTTGTACTACAGAGTGTACATTTAGTGCAGCATTAGAATAAACTAATAAGGACTTTAAATTCTTTCTTTATTGTAATTAAAGTTCTCTAGTACTGTTTATTTACCTTACGGTACAGATAGTATAAATGTTTTTTAGTACATAATAATGTAACGAAACATTTCTGAAGTTACACAATGGCAATACTCCTGTATATAAATATAAATTTATTGTTATAATAAAATAGAGGTATTTCTCTTCTGAAAGTACCTATGTTTTCATGGTTAATAATTAGGTTATTCTATAACATTCTATTATTTAATTCTTATACCAATTATATTAAGTACTAATTAAAATTCTGTACATATATAGTGAAAATGTTTGGTTATAATATCTTTATATAAACATAAAATTAACCAATACTACTTAAGATCTATCTGATATAAATTTATATAGTAACCTTTATTTACTATCTAGAAAAGATTAGAATAACAGCTCTGTTAACTGTTGAGCTCAGTTCATAGTGAAGAAGATATAGTAATTAAATGACTATATTACTAACCAAACATGCAGGTTTACTCAACTAGGTTTTAACTGTAGAATATAAACAATATTTCATTACTTCTAAAATCAGTGTTGTCTTTTGAGCATAAGAAGTTAGATTCTTCCAAACTGGAAGAAAAACAATTATAAAGTTTTAAACAGCAAGTATACTCAGTCTATCTTTTTCTTTATTACAACTAGCAAAATCTTCTATCTGTTCTTTACAATTAATAGAATTACTAAAGATGAAAAACTATATGGAATCAGTTTAATATATAAGCATATACAACTGTCAGTAAAACAATTATTTAATCTGATGATATGTAAAGAAGCGATTGTCTAATTTAAAATCTCATTATACATCTTTCTATAATTTATACCTTTGTGCTGGAGTACGGTCTGGTAACCCAGATGTGGAAAAACACAATAGGTCTTTATTCTACATCAACAAGTTCAATTTACTGATAACTAAAACATTTGCCTCATTAACCAGTTGAATCTTTTGACAAATAATACAACATAACATTCATCCATTCACACATATTAAAACAGAAGTAGATAATGACAGAACCTGCTTAAGCCTTGGACAACAATCAGCAATGGGAGGTCGTTCCTCCCTACCAACTCCTGGAGAGTGCTCAAACAGTGACTCCTCAGGACCCCCGAGCTTGCT
The DNA here is from genome assembly GCA_001517045.1 of Pseudotsuga menziesii. Taxonomy (NCBI): domain Eukaryota; kingdom Viridiplantae; phylum Streptophyta; class Pinopsida; order Pinales; family Pinaceae; genus Pseudotsuga; species Pseudotsuga menziesii. Next base: position 446,813 of record LPNX011054128.1, read on the forward strand.
CTGGTCTCCCTGGCTAGAACTAGGTGCAGCAAATGTCAGATATCAGTCCTCAAACTCAGTATAAAATCCAGAACTTATCAGTAAGTTCTCCCAGCTAAAAAGCTGTAATAAAATCAAGTTACTGCAGCAATTCCTCTTAGAACAACTTCCTTACTGTTTTTCCCTCTTTCCTCAATGAATTTCCTTAATAACATTCACCTAAATTAATTCTCTCTGGAAAATATCTGAGCAGCCTCATCTCTCTTCATTGAGTACTTTAAAAAGATTGCCTAGGTCTTTTTGGGTTAGTTTTCATTTAATGAGCCACCTGCTCTAATCCCACTTTCTTGGGGGATCATGACCCCAAATATAGGGAAGTTGCCACCTTCAACTTAGGAAGTGTTTGAGGATGCTGCCACTTGTCTTTTTCCCTCCACCTAGTTCCATCCACCAGTTTGACCAGTAACCTCTTTTAACAGCTCTCCCATGCTGTTGTCTCCACAATTTATTTATTAATAATTAAATATTCTAAATTACATTCCAATTCTGTTGACTCTGTTGAGTCATCAGTTCCTACTTAGCATTAAATTTAACATAATGTATCAGGAATATAATTAAAACAATTTACATAATTTTACAAAATTGGGGTATGTGACAACTTCCCTCATACTCTGGGATATGAACATTCTCCAGCTCATCGTCTCCTTCAGGTTCCCTGGATAAGTTGTAGAACATCATCATGGATTGGATGGAGCAATTTGCATGGGGATCAACCAGGTATGCGACAGGGGTGACTTTTAGTACTATGTTATAGATAATGTGTAAAGCATTACATACCTCAGCATTAGCGTCCTGGAAGTTAAATTTCTACATGAAGTGAGCTGACAAATCCTCCCAAGTGGTAATGGTTCTGCAAAACTCTGCTGCTACATACCAGGACCGCGACATTTATTTGAGAGTATGAAAAAAATCATGAACCCACTAATTACTGGGTCGTGATGTCCATAACATCTAAAATTCGATAAAATGACTGGCAAGGTCATTCTGTCCATCATATCTCCTAGCATGGTAAACCTCTACGTCACCAAAACGGAGCATCATCAATCATCAACACTGCTCCCAGTCATGGATTGTCCATTTGTGTGTCCCCCACCAATGGGTCGGGGTAGCCTTTAGTGCTACGTCAAGAGCCAATATCCTTTGTGGTTCCAACACTTTGTTTTCAAATTATTGGCAGAACTCACAGATTCATGGCAGTCCTTCATAAATGAGAAACTCGACCATCTCAGTTGCAACATGTCGGAGAGACTGCGTAATTAACCCACACTTCTGGAATGATACCTCATGCAACTGATTCTGCCAATTTTCTAGAGCATCATCTTAATCTGAGGATGCGAAAATTGCGTTGCACCATCCAAGTTCACCATCGATAGTGGGATGGATGTAGTCCTCGGAGATGTTGTATTCCTGACCGCAAATTCTCCTGACTTCATCCTTCATTGGTTTAATATAGTGCCATCCTTCCTAAGGGTCCATAGGAGCAATGACCCTAAGATCCTAGTTCTCTAACATCATAACTCGGTTTTTGAAGTTGATAACTACCATGCAGTCATTAGCCCACCCGATTGCTAGTAGTGTTGGATAGGAACCACCATATTCTACAACTTCTATCACATCAAAGTTAGCAGGTGTTTTCATACCTTCAATGTCGACAACCAAATTTGAAACACGACCGATGGGATGAACCTTCACCTAATTTTCTAACTGCAGCTGCACTAGTGACCATACTAGCGTTGGCTTCCCCATCGATTGCCAAGTTTGCTTTGTCAGAATGTTAACATTGGATCCAAGGTCTAGAATGACCGATTCAACCTCATAATCCCCAATCTAGACATTCATCCTCATTTCCTTGCTTGTCTTTCTTCTTTGCAAGGAATTCACAACAAAATCCTTCACTGTCTTATTTGGAAGGTGCAAAAATGTCTCAAGCTTGACAAGGGCATCTAAGTCCCTTGCCAATGATAGAAAAATCTCAAAAAACTTATGTAGACTTCCATGCTGCCACGATGGTCTTGCTTCTACAGATGGGTCAAAATCAAAAGGCATGTAAATAATTTGCATCTTACCTGGATTCCTTCCAATTGCCTACTTCGCTTCAAAGAAAGTGTCTTTTTTTTGTTGCAATATCAAATGGAACCTTCTTCTTGCCAACAATTCGAATAGGTTTTCGTGGTCCATCATCACCAGTTGTTGTGTTAGCACAAGTGACAATCCTGACATTGGTATCCTCCATCCTTGGTTCTGCATGGATTGCTACAACTATTGGTCATTGATGTAAGTTCTGGGCTTGAGCTCCTAGCTGATTCGTAGCTTGATTCATTGGTATATTCTGAGTCTAGGGTGGATTCTGAGTCGGAGTCTAATTCTGTAGTGGGATCTGACCTTGTAGGGGTGGCTGATTCTGCACCTGGAACAGAGGATAATTCTGATTCTGAGTGTTCTGCAACTGGGGAATATGGCTAGCCTGCCATTTCACGATCAACTGAGGACAAATTTTGATGTTATGATCATTGGCTATATAGTAAGTACATTGTGCATGATGACATTCTCTCTTATGGTGCCTGAATAACCCACATGTATAACACTGTATGGATTCTTGACCTCAGCCACTTCCTCGAACAAAGCCTCTGCCACAACCCCTAAATTCTCCATAGAATCCTCCTTGGGTTCCTCCCTGTTGGAACTATGGTTGAGCCAAGTGCTACTGTGGAAGTTGCTGCTGAACATATTGCACAGCCTATGGATGACTATACTGTGGTCATTGTACCTGGCTATACTATGGTTGTACAACTATTAGCGGCTGTGGTGAAAACTACAGCTGTGCTACAAATTGTAGCTAAGGTTGTGCAGGGACGAACTACAATGGAGGAAGTGGTGTGTATGGTACCTGTACTGCTGGTTGCGTTACTTGCGACAGTGCTTGCGATGTCTAGGGTTCCTCCATTTTCACAAAGTATGAATCGTATGTCCTTTCTTGGAGCAAATCATAAGCGTGGAAGTTCGTTTCATCATGTCCTACTGTCTGACATAATTTACAGTACAAGTTCTCTGCTTTGGTAACCATCTTCTGCATGTAATCATAGTTCTCATGTCGATGCCCATAGACCTAGCTGATACGACACCATGGTGCACCAACACTACTCAACAGATTAGGGGCTCCTTATCAAATAATTTCGAAATGTTGAACATGTATCCTTGCTATGTCCTCCTACATGGCACCGAGTACACTGAGGATCATCATGATATTCCTTGGCCTTTTTGATGTCTTGTAGCTGCAGCGTTAGATTGGCCAGCTGCGCTTGAATCTGATTCATTCCAACAACAGTTTCTCCTACTGGTGATGCTTCCAGTTTCATCACCATCTCTAGATCCTTGCTCTATGTCACGATATTTTGCTACATTAATGGTTGTCGAATGTGCAGGACAAGCGCTGCAATGAACCATTCTTTTTGTTGAACATCGCTCATCTAAAAATTGACCCGAGCCATCAATGTCTTAAATCGCTCATCAAAATCCCAAATTGTCTCGTTAGGGAATTGTTTGATTTCTTTTAGTTCAGTAATGTACTGAGATTCATACTTTGGCTTCTTAAATTCCTCAAATAGCCCTATCTTGATCTCATCCAATGTTTTTGCAGTACCTCCCTGTGGCACTAGTGTGAATCTCATAAACCATTCAAATGCGCAGCCCCTTAGAGTTGTGGCTAACTGATCTTTCTTTCCATCATCATTAGCAGTTTGTCGAGCAATCCAGATAGCTTCACATAAGAACAAGTACTGTTTTGGATCATCAATGCCATTTCCATTGAATATTGGCAAATTCATCTCATCACCCACCATCCTGGGCCTTCTTCCTCCTGCTGGTGCTCTATTACTAGACTATTGTTGCATGTCGGGAAAGTCAACGTAGAATGCATGTTCCTTCCTTGTGGTGGAGTAGTGTGCGGAGGGGTAGGTACACTACCGCTAGGGTTTGATCCTGTCATTCTTTCAGGTGTATCCCGGGATTGTATATCCTCTTCGTCACAGAAAGGTCTCTTTGTACCATGTTGTTGTTCTTCATGGTATCGCACTTCAACTTCAACAGGACCTTCTCCTGTCCTTTGCCTCTTTTCTCGAAATATTTCTCCTCCCCTCATACAACCACTTGTTTCTTCAACGACCTTTATATTCTCACTAGAACTCATGCACATCTACCCCTTATTTCCTTATGCATTTCCCCTCTTTAGGTCATAGTGCCTACATCCCCCACACACCAGAGGTCCACTACTCTTGGTCCATCTTTAGGATACCTTTTTCATATACTAGTTGCTTAATCGATAGTTGTAGCGACAATAAGAACCGGCCATGAGGTTTACTAAAAAATTCCATTTCTGCTTCGTTGAAAGATTTATTAGTATCAATAGCCAATTTAGTGATGTATCCCTCTAAGATACTATCCAACCATATCTCAAATTCCCGCAATGCCTTGTTGCTAGTTTCCTGCGGCGCCTAGATCAATTATGGGGTCTGAGGATGTCGGCTCTCCTCCTTGGAAATTCATCTTCCGCTTAGAAAATTTAGTCAACCATTCCTACAAGAGTATCAAAAATTTGCAAAAGTACCACTCATAAGGACCATCATGGATATATCTAGCCAGCGATTGACTTGTGTTAACACCCAAAAATGGTTAACTACCTCATCTACCCCATTTCATGGCTCATTCGTCCATTTACCTACCATATTTCCCTGAAAATCCCACTAAA